>JAEIHY010014066.1:0-11963 GCA_018904565.1 Drosophila tsacasi | reverse complement strand
GTATTTGTAATTTTGAAATCTGGGAATTAATGCTGGGGTCCAACCTCAAATAGATAAAATGCAAATTCAATAGGGAGAGGCAGCTTAAAAAAAAGCGGGCATTAAAATGCTTTAGTTTCGTTGATGATCTCAATGAATTATTAAAATGGCCTCGTCTACCTGGGGGCGACCTTTTTGGCATGCATACAGGACAAATTGGGCCCGGTTGGGTGCCTGCAGAAATTCCTGCCATTTTGCAAGTCAACTATGCGGCAAAGGCAAGTCACTCAGGAAGGAAGCTGCTGGATGGAAGCTGATTCTAGCCGGCGTAGTCCTCCGTTTTGTGGGCGAGAATCTCTCTCCTTTGTTTGCCAACGAGCCGCAAAAATAATTGCCAGGGCAACCGTTTTTCGGGTAGTATGTACAACTACACCAGTGCAGTTCATTTTCCAGGCCAAACTTTGGCTAACTGGAGCACAAAAATGTGTTGCGGTCAGATTTTTGGAAACATTTTTGGGGAGTTAATTTGTCGGCGGCTGCTTTGAAAATAATAAGCCATGATCCTCCACCACAATTGGGAGCTGTCTGAGCCGGTAATGCAGTTGGGGGGCTTAAGCAGTGAACAGAAAGTGGGTGAGAAAAATAACTAAAATTGTAGTTTGATATCTAATAAGTTAGGTACAGCCTAAGATTTATCTTAATATCAACCTGTAAGTTCTATTATCAAATTCTTGTTTTGATTTTAAACTTTTCTTACTTTTTCCTTTCTAAAACTCCTTTAAGTAAAAGAAAAAATGCACTTTCCTTGTATTATTAATTCACAAATGCACTTGCCTTGCTGCTCACAGCCCCCGGGCAGATTTGGCTTGCATTTCTTGGCTGTCACTTCCATGAGATTTGGTCCCTCGCCCCTGGCTCTCGACTCTCCGTTGGCTTACAAGGTTCACCTGGCTTACCTGGCCCCGCATGCTTGCATATGCATTAGTCAGAGGGTCCTGTCGGAGTGACATGGCCAAAGACTCGTTTAACTGCTGGTTCTGCTGCTGCCGGCATACGCTGCGTATGCGCAATCTGCTAAGCAAGTCCCCGGGTCTTAGCCTAATTCCACCTAAGCGCATTACACTCCACAAGCTGTGACTCTTGCCATTAACCCACCAGCATTGCAAATAATTTAATATCTGATTTATGCGGCTCTGCACAGCGAGTGACTTAAGTGGGACCTGAATTCCCCGGATCCGGGAATAATTGATGGCGGACGTTCCCAAGCTTCGAAAGCCTGATTTTACCGTCGAATGCCTTTCAATAAATATGCAGAAACTTTGGCTGGCATTTGATGACAGGTTAGCAAACTGCATGAACTTTTGCAACACCCGCCCCGAAAATGAAGACTCTTAAATATTTCACAAAATTCATTGAACTTTCGACTCGTTGCAGCTTCTGACACCGCCAAATGAATGGCAATTATTCATGGCATTCTGCAGGAAATGTGTTTTATGGGAGTGACAACTATAGAGCTCAGCTTGAGGTTATTCTACACATGGATATAAATCACAAGCTTAACCTTCAGTTTTAGTAATTAGAATTCTTACTTCGAAGCAATAAAGAATAATATTTTACTTTCCCCTAGTGATTTTTCCACTTTGATGACTGTTCAAGCGTTTTAAATCCTTAAATATTATCCACAAAATAGTTGATTTCTCCGGCAACAAAGTAAAGGGAATAAAACAAAAAAGGAAAAACCCAGAAATTGCATTTACGCGGTTCGTTAGACCAACAAACAGAGAAAAGATGCAAGGCAAACGGCTCAAAGGCCAAACCAAGTTGGTCCAAAGGCAAATTCGGGTCGTGTTGGGTTTTGCTCTTGGCCAAAAGCACAGAATGGCAGCCAAACATTTTCGAGTGGCGGCTGCAGTGGCACCACCAGCGCCAGCAGTTCCAGAATTATGCTACAAATTTATGAGACGACATAAATTTTGCAATGTTTGTTTTGGCTACACACACACACACACACATTCACACACACACAATGTGTGCCTGTGTGAGTGAGTGTTGCAAGTAGAAAAACAAACCCAAATATCTAAAGCACACACACACACACGTACCCACAGAGGAGTGGAAAGCTAGAAAATGTGGTGGTGTAGTGTCAGGACTATGAAATACCCGGTAATTGCAGCCCCTTAAGTGTAGCATACTTAAAAGGTATTCTTGCTTAGTTTTTATTCTAAAAATCTGTTAGGAAATATAACGTATAGGTAACACTTCTTTTAAATAATTGTAGTAAAGATTATTTTTCTTAAAATGTTCTTTTACCTTCGATAAAATAATTAATTTATTAAAAAGTTTATCCAAGCTAAGAACATCCCAAACATTTCATTCTTATTTTTTATAGTTTTCCCTTTCAATTTTCTAATCAATATATAAATGGCACACACCCCCGTTAACCCTACTCTTACCGCGTATAAAGTGCACTGGCAGCCTTAACCCATCCCACACAGCTGGGGGTCAGAAGGGTCCTGCTCCATGATGAATGTCATGCGGTGAAATTTTAAGCCAGCAGAAAAACCCACGAATGCAGGCAGCAGGCAAGGGCGTGGAACAAAGAGGGAAGAGTGGCGGCATAAGGGGGCGGTATCTGGGCAAAACGGGAAGGGCGGAGGGCGCGGCGTATAAACCATCGCCTCGTCATTCTAAAATTGAAAAATGCATGCAACTGTTTTGAAGGTTGCCTTTGCATTGGCAATGGGCGTCTTTCTGGCGAATTTTACATGTCCAATTTTTTGCAGCTCTCTTTTCTCTCTCTCTCTATTTTTGGTACACTTTTTTGCCCACCATCCACATCCACATCCACATCCATCTATCCATCTTTCTCACCAGTGTCCTGACAGGCAGCGACCTCCAAGCGCCGGCAAATAGACAGGCATGTAAATTACTGGCACATGTGCGTTACAGGCAGCTGCCACGCCCATCGGCATTATCCCGTTTGACCCCAAAAAGTGCAGAAATTTATATGTGTGCGGCTCGATCTGCATGTCTTGCATTGATGCAGTTCGCTTTAAGTGCTTGGAGGACGGATGAGATTCTCAAGTGGAGTGGGCTTACACCTTCGTTTTTACGAGGGGCCTAGCTGGGAGTGCTTTAAACTGGCCGGGAAAAACACTTGGCAGGGGGAAAAGGGAAAGTGGGAACGAAAATAATATACATAGCAAATACTTATACGAATTTACATAGCTTTTAATTGTTAAATTCTAGTTAAATTCAAATTTAGTTTCTTCTTTGGATGATACCAATTAAATTTAAAACTCTCCATAGCTCTTAGACAGAAATCTTTCTCCTTTTCAATTTCAAAGTTATATCCCCCATTAGCTTCAATCCAATCAGCCTGGAACCCACTTCCAACACAGAGCACTACCACCTAATTGGCTCTTGCTGACCAATTCGTAGGTGACCAGGTCTCCAAGCCCAGTTCCTTTAATGAGTCAGACCCCTGGGGGAGTTGGAGTAACCATTTTGACAGCAGCTTGCTGTTGCATTCAAAACGTCAGATACATTTTGCAGCTAAATTGTCTCCTTTTTTTGTTTCGTTTGACTCTTCTGTGCGGTCGCCAATGACAGCAAAATCTCCGATGCATCCCCAAAGCTCGGCTTCCGGTTTTCCGCCCAAAATTTTCCCTTCTTTTTTCTGGTCGCATCTCCTGTTTTCTGTGCCAAATTGCTGGCGTGTCGAGGCGAGCAACACGTCACATGCATAAATGCAATTTTTTCCCCCAAAAATGCAACCCCTCTCGTCGGCCCTGAGCCACCTATGAATGTCATTCTGCAAGCTGAAAGTCAGTGCAACAGTTTGCGATGCTGCCCCTTGGTTTTCCCGTAGTCGTGGGCCTGGCATCTGAAGTTACTGTCATGTCAACTCTGGCCGAGTAGAACGATATTTTAGCTGCATGTGCGGGGAGGCTGGGCTTCAGGCTGGGAAGCTGGGGGCGCTGCAGGCACATAGCTTTTATGTCTATAATTTCTGCAACGAGGCATGTATGCACTCGTTGTTATTGTTGTCAACATGTTGTCCACCAACAAGAGCACCGAGCAACAGAACAGAACAGGACCGAGTACACAGAAACCAGCCCGGATGGTAATGGCTTTGGGTGCGATCACTTGGAGTGCACTGGGGGAAAAGTGCACTAGAAAATTTATTTTATGCCATTATTTATGGGTTGTACAACAGTTTTAAAAATAAGAAATAAGTTATTACACATCTCTATAAGTTTCAACTTCAAATTCAAACAAATATAAATTCAAATTCAAACGAATACAACATACACTTAGTCTAAGTTTATTTTAAAATACAAAACAAATAATTACCTTGAAATATCTGAAAAATGAATTACAACTATTATCTCCTATTACATATTTTCGATTTAAATTTTCTAAATATTTATACATATTTTCTTACAGTGTCCCAAGTACAGAGCAGCGACAACACTGTCAACGATTACTGGCAACATAAAGCACATTTAACATGCTATAAACTCGCCAGCGTCCTGTCCACTGGCAAACATTAAAAGCAGCCATGGGCAGCAGGGACTTTGCTGGGAATTCCAATGCGGAAGCATAATTGAAAAGTTAATTTCGAGAGCTCTAAATTTCAATTAACTTTGACTAGTCGAAAACCGGGGAAAATGTGCCAGGAAATGCAAAGTGTGATTGAAAAGTGGCAGAAAGCTTTTATCGAGTAACCTTCTGGCATATACATACTTGTCTCCGTGACGAGTGTAACTTTCATGAAGTGACCCAAGATGTGGTCAATACGCAAATGCAAATGTCTAAAAGTTAGCCAACTGTGCAAGGCATTAACTGGCCCAGTCTCGACTTCTATTTCATCAAAACCACAAAGGACGTAAAAGGGGGAGCCACACAAATAAGTTTGAACAATGCCCAGTTTGGAACGAAGATAAATGCCAATGGCATCTCATGCCACATACGAATGAGTGATGGCAGAGTACAGTAGGACACAAAGTGCACTGGTCTCGGGTTGCTGGGGTCTGCAGAATGACACACTAACTGCATGAGTGAGTGCGTTGAATGAATGTCCTTTTCCCGCATTCATTAGGCACCAAGAAAAAAATTCCTAAATACTATTTTAATAAGAAAAGATCTTAAATGATTTTATTTAATTTTCATTAAGGTAAGCAGGGTACCTACTTATTATATTCCCAACCTAACTTATTTTACTTTCAAATTCACACAGTAATAAAATATTTAATACCCCTGAAACCCTTCGAATAAATCTTTTTCGAATGAGATTTAATTTTCCAAGTGCACTCTCACTGTTCTCGCATCTATTCTTTTCTTGTACAAATGAATTGTTGTTTATTTGTCTCCTGCACACACACTCGCTCACTCTGACAAATTGGCGTTGTATATTTCAAGGCATTTAACTGCTCCGCGTTTTATGCAACAGTAAATTGAAATAAAGGACTCGCCTCTCATGGACATTAGCCGTCCATCTGTGCGGGTGCACTGAACCCAGGAAGCTCGGTCACAATTTAGACATTTTCATTCAGCTTAAAGCTGAATCCGCCGGAGATGAAATTCGATTTGTGGGGTCCCGTCAAGGCAAAGCAAATATCTTGGCAGCCGGCAGCCGGCAGCCTTTGTGACATCGTTTGCATACTGAACATGAATTTCAAAGATTTCGCCACCGCAGCTGACACTCGTTAGCAGCCAAAGACGGCCTTGATACGGCCGCACACACAGGAGGAGGAACGTGACAAATGGCCTGCCTCTCTACACTTTTTCTACTACTAAACTGCGGATGGAATAATGAGGTGCATAGACTGGCGCACAAGCCGGTTCCCTCAAATTGCATTATCTTTGATTGAAAAATATCATATTAGACGCATAATCAGGCACGGACCTCTCTCTGGACACGATGCCCCATCTGCAAATATGCATCGGGAAAATTAAAAGCAAAATCTAAATTTTACATGCAACCAGAGTGAAATCTGCACGGGCATGTCTGCTACCAAAATGATTATGCTAATATTTTGATGGACACGCATAGTGTGCGCATAAATATTCCACGAAAATGGTTCCGGGGCAGTGCTTAATTAACCAGCAACATGATAAAATGTTTGTTTTGCGTTCTTCTGACAACGGAATTTATCGGTTTGATGCGGGTAAGCTGGAAACATTTTAAATTGTAGTGACTTTCAGACAGGTTGTTCAAAATAAGATACAATGCAGTGATATTTTTTTGTAAAATGGTTTCTTTTTCATTTAAAAATAAAAGTAAAAAATCATTACAAAATAAAATTTAATTGAATTTGAATCACCTGTAATCTAATAATCTCTATCAATAATATTCGCGTTCGCGTTCCCAACTAAACAACTTGTTGACCCCGAAAAAAAAGGAATTCAATTATGGAAGCAGAATGGCAAACTTGGCCCTTTAGGTTGGCCAACCGCAAGTAAATGAAGGAGCTGGTAGAGGAAAACAACTTCCCCCGGGGCTCGGAGCGGAGGAGCACAAAGGAGCACAGCGACTTGTGTCAAAGGAAGCCGCTGCCAGAAACACCAGCAACTTTGGATGCCGGAATTTCTAATACGCTGCAAAATTGTTTGCCTTGCGAGCTGAAGACAGTTTAACTTTAACTTTCGCTAAACAAAAGGGCAGGGGAAAACTTTTTACGCAACCATCAACTTTACATGAAAATTAAATAAGTGCCAGCTTAAATAACTCGAGGGCTAGTAGGGAAGTAGGAAAAGCAACGGGAAAATGAGGTAGAAGCCAACAAAGCAAGGCTATATAGGGCACTTCAGGAAACACTTTCAACAAAAAGAGCACAAAGTGTGATTATGGCTAAAGCTGTTACAATTATTTAATAATAAACAAAAGTGCACATAAATTTTAAAATTATTATTAGTTTAGCTAGAAAACAGTTTCTAAGAATCCGGAACAGTATAATTTAATTATAAATTTAATCATTGAAATATTTCTGTATAGAATCTTTATAGAATGCTAGAGTTACATTTTTTCCTGTGCATAAATAAGTGAGGCAACAAAAACCCCCCAGACCACACACAAAAGGTGACAGCAAACAATGAAAAAGACGGCCAAGATGGAGAAGACAGGATGAGGTCCAGCCAGAGGAAGTCATCGGCCACTTCCGCCGCAAATGACAGCCAGCCAGTCAGACAGCCAGGTAAGAGAGCAGAAAGGTCGTAGAAATCATATGGCGAGGGCAATAAAATCCTTCACTGCTGCTTGGACAGCTGCTAGTTGCCATTTTCCGATTTTGATTTGGGGCCGTGCATAAATATTTATTTAATTTTAACACTCTAGGGCTATTTTGATATCAAAGACAAATGTTGCCAGTTAATTCACAATTTCTATGCCTTTGCACGCAGCCGCCCGATAAATAAGAGGGCGAGATCTTAATCAGAAACTATTTTCGGGGTCCTGACAAATTCGTGTCGCCTGCTTGGACATTTATCATCGTTTAAGGGTCGTCCGAGTCGAGTTTATATATATAGATATTCCTTGTGCGCCTTGTCACAATCAAAAACTCTTGCAATCATTACGGGTTATTCCAGCAAATCTCTGGTTCTCTCGCCGCTTTTCCAACTTCATTTTCATTCAGAGGAGTCAGCAAGTTGCCGGCAACTTTTGCTTCCGCCTCGCTTCCCCAGCAACTGCAACTTTTCCCTGTCTCCCACAACGTTTTCCCAGCTTTTCGCCAGCCGATTCTCATGATTCTCATGATTCTCTTGTTCTCGGCGTCTTTGTGGCAGCTGCAAATTGTCGCATTAAAGTTTTTATTTGCGCCTTGTTTGCCGGCTGCACTCTGTGTCCGTTTTCGGCAAGTCGATTCATTTCAATTTAATGCCACCACAAATTATGCCTTTTGTCGCGAATTTTGATATTTTTGGCTAGCCACAACATGATGTATACTTAATCGAATTAATTCATCAATTGGCAGCCAGCAGAGGGTCTGAATATAGAAGTAAATCAACATTGATGATATAGCAACCTTAAGATTATAAAACTAAGTTCATTATATTAAGAAATTATTAAAATATCTTTAAACAGGAAAGGAAACTAGCTTACATTTGAATTATTATAATTTAATTCAATTTGATCAAATGAAAAGAAAAACTAACAGGAAGACCTAGTCTAAACTTTTACAAAAATAATAAGGAGGTCCTGAGAATAACTACTATTATTATTTTAGGATTTTAATCTTTCCATTGTTAATTTATTTATTTTTTAAGTTAACGAGAAACTTTAAAGTTGCGTTAATCAATTTGATAGATGAAATATCAACAGCCAGAAGATAAAATGCCAAGTGCTGGGATTCCACAGCTGGATATTAAGCACTTTAATTAACTTGCGGACGCGAGGCATTCGCAAAAGTTTCCGGGCATCAACTTTGAACCGCAAGGTAGTTTATTGCGCAAGGATTGCGGTCGGGGCTGTAGCTTCCAGCCGGTGGAATGCATTTGCCTTGCCCACTTACCGCATTATATGGCCAATAAGGATACACAGGTATGTGCCTTGTGTGCGTGTGTGTGTGCCTTCCCGCGGCGTAATTAATTTCTTTGAAAATATTTCGGCACAACCGAGAGCTTCCTCTTCGTTTTCCCTGTTGCGGTGCTCGGTTTTAGCTTGACTTTTGCCTTTAGACCTGAGTTATGCACGTGGTTGAATCCGAAACTTAAAGACAGTTTAATTAAGTTCCGTGCGAGGATAGAAAATTCGGCCGGAGGAGACACTGACTTGAGAGTCCTGTGAAAATATTGTCCCCGAAATCTCGAGAGGCCATAATGCATGGACAAACATTCGAATATGAGAGACAAGGCAGCTGACTTGCCAAAGTATGCAAACAATTTTTATCAAAACAGAAACTTAAATAAAGCAAACAAATTGATGTGACCCCATACTTCGATCTAACAAGTCTCCCTCCTGGGGGGAGGGTATAAAGTGGGGCATACGCTCCCACCAAAAAGTAAAGAAAACAAAAATGGGTCCAGTATCTTTGGCCCAGAGCACAATTTATTGGCTCGGTATTCATTCATCAGGAGGACGAACTCATCAGACTGTAATAATTTGCTATCAGAGAGTGTCACGAACAGGACGCCGCCGGGTGTGAGTATCGGGGGTTGGGTTTTATTCAGGGTGTTTACCGGGGGAGGGAAGGCCGTTAGGGGGTATAAAGTGGGCGGGCCTTGCCCCAAGTAGTGGTAACTAAACGCCTCGTGGAGCTATCGACTGCGAAGAGGGTGCTGCGAGGGAGCTTAGCAGTCAAAGTAAAATTGAATAAAGGCACGAACGACAATAAAGCGGTGGGTGGCGACTCCGAGGAGGTCCTTATCCAAATAAACAAATGAAAGGGGAGAAGTCAACGGGGAAATACGCTCGAGAGGGGTTTAGATTCTTCAGTATGCAAAAAAAGGGTATATGTTTTTAAGACCCATAAAACTGTGAGCTTTTCTAAAAACTGTTTCTGACTAGATTGGAAGACTAAAATACTGTATTTCCAATAATTATTTTCTGTAAACTGAAATATATTAAATAAAAAACTTAACAAGAATTTAAAGAATTAAATGATTATAATATAAAGAGAGGAAATATTAAGTTATTTCATTACTAATAACTATAAAGAAGGAAGTACCACCACAAAAATTGTTTGTGCTAACTAAAACAGTCATCATCCATTACAAATAAATTTATAAATTTTAAGTTTTCCATTTTGAAAACATATATTTGTAGTTATAAGATTTAAAATCCATTTTAATCTTTAATTATACTAAAGCCATGGCAAGGAGTTTAGTTGGAAGAGAAGCAATTAAAAATAACCCAATAAAAACCGTCCAAATTAATTACATTATTTTTCGTCTTCTTTTCCTATCCCCCTTTCCATATAACCCTGCTACCCTAGATAGAAACCTACAAAAAAGCGAGAAAGATGGCCAAAAGGAGAAGGCAAAATGGGCGAAAAGGTGGGTGGCAAAATGGGTAAAATAGTGGCAAGGGTACGGATGTGCAATGGCAGTGTAATGTCAAGTGTGCGGAAGCATAAAACAAACTCCTAACGGGTTAGCTAGCAACTCTTTTTTCACTTTCCCTCTTTCCCTGTGTGTGAGTGTGTGTGTGTTGTGTATTTGTCTATGTCAAGTGTCAACATTTACTTCGTGACAACACAAATTGTGGCTGTGGCCATTTTAACACCCACAACGACTGCGAGTGTGCTTGCGTGTGTGTGGGGGAGTCGAAAAGCCACAAGTGTTGTCCCTTTTCGGGATCGTAACCCGCCTGTTTTTCCTAATATTTTGCTGGCATGTGTAACGGCTGTGTGTGTGTGCGTGTGTGCTTGAGATTTTTCATTTTAGATGTGGTCGCTAACTTGCCACGCATTTGGCTCCATCTCTCTTACTCATTCTGAGAACCGCTCGCCGAACCGCTTGCCTTTGTGCATTGCAAATGAAGCCACAATAATAAAAACCCTAGACTCTTGTGGGTACACTGTAAAAAAAACATGGTATAATGATTCTTCTTCTTAGGTTTTTGGTTTTAAAAATAATTTCATTTAGCAGAAAAAGATTAACTATTTTGTGCTATTTAGAAAGGCATTTTGCAAGGTGTCTTTGTGTCTTAGAATTTCTCTCCCAATTCCTTAAATATTTAAAAATTCAAATTGCTTACAAATATTCTTCTACGTTAATAAAATCGTTTATAAAATTATTTATATTTAAGCTGAACATAAAATGTTCATCCTAATTCGCAGGTATCAGGGAAACCAATACATATCTCTTTAAATCCTACAAAATGCTGCCATGAAAAATTATTTCTTGTTGTTTCTACTTAATTTTCATAATATGGCATGCCTTAGAACACCATTTTACTTAATTTATAATTATAAAATCCATATAATACCCTCTTAGTTATTAGCTTGCATTAAGTATATGTTAGATTCTCCAATAGTATTTTTTCCACCGTGTACCCCATAGACATGTGTGTACGTTTTGTGTTTGTGGCTTTGCAACAGACTGCAACAACCTACAAATTATACTTTTAAGCTGACTCCCCCCTCGTTCCCCCTCGTAGTAGTTCCTGCCCCATCTTCCCCAGTTGTGCGCTTGTAGTTGCTCTTATCTTCGGTGCTAACACTCTGAATGGCTTGCGGGTTAGTTGGCCCGGCTTACTCGTCGCCTGTCGCCTGACGCCCCTTTCACGCCCCGAGAAGTCATCTTCTTCGTCGCATCGTAATTTCTAATTTGTTTGTATTATTACCGCAGTTCCAGACGAGTTTCTTGCCTTTTGAGTTTGTCTCTATTACGGATGACATTTGTGACGGCTAAATTGAATAATGCTGTTTAAGTGGAATGTGTGAGGATGGTATCCATTTACAATTGCGTTGAGACCCTTCCATCTTGAAATTGTCTAAATTTTACTTTGTGGTTGGGGAGGCGTCGCATTACTTGATAAATGCATTTAATATTTAGCCATCACATTTCTGCGGGAGGCTCTCTTTTTGGCTCTCTTAAAGTCTTTGTGGTATAACACTTTTTGAAATAAAAAAAAAGTATGGCAAGGGTACATTTCTTTTATAGAAAAGGGAATTTGTAAACCGTTTTCATTTAACTTTTTTTCAATGTAAAATTGTGCAATATTTTTGAGGTAAAACATCCCTTTATTTTTGAAGTAAACTTGTGCAAGGATTTTTAGTAAAATATTCTTTAATGCGAAATATTTCTTTCAGGGATTTTCTGACTTCGAAAATGTCGTATACGGATGAAAGCTTTTTAATCATTTTATACTTGTTATAAAGCTTATAGCTCTAAAGTAGTCTTATACGTTTGCCATAAACTTATTTGGCGAGTCACTTCTAAAAAAGAACTAATATTATATTATGGCGGAATTTAAAGCTTATATTATTTGTATACTAGTAAATCTTTAACCTTATATTATAGATATTTTCGAATACTTT
>JAEIHY010014065.1:0-19836 GCA_018904565.1 Drosophila tsacasi | reverse complement strand
ATGCACTCGCCCCGTTCCGCCTTGCCTTGCCTTGCCTCACTTCTTGCCGCGTGTCCTTCGGAGCGCAGGATTCAGATCTCTGATGCAGATTCATGATGAAGAGTGAGGTTCCGCCCGACGACTCGAGTTCCATCGGCTAGCGACTGGGATTACACGGAGCGATTTGTATCGAAGGACCCTAGATTAGCAGATATATATTTAAATCGATGCCCTGCAGCTGCTAATGGCTTTGACTTTAATCTGGAAATAGATCTGGAGCGACTCAGATGTTTCTTTATTTGGTTTAAGGAAGTTACAGTTGCTTTCTTGTTGTATTTGTTAAGCATTTATAATAGGGATTCCTTATCATATTTCCTTAATTAAAAAGTATAAAACTAAGCAATGAATAATTACTCTAAGTATTATTACTATTTTCCCATTCGCTGACTGCCAAATAATAAACAATCTGTAGCCAGAAGGCCTCCTCACGGTTGCCCGGAATAATTTACAATTTCAATGTCACGCTCCCTGCAAGTGGCGATAAATTCGCACTACTCGAGGCCCCGGAAAAGGGAGGATAATGGATAATGGGGGGAATCAGAGGACGCATCGCCTCGCTGGCTTCGTGCACTTAGCGAAATTACATGGCTGCTGGCAGGACTTGTTGCTGCCTGGTCTAAATTTAGCTTTATTAAAAAATTAAGCTGACAACATGCCTCCAGAGGAAAGGAGGAGGAGAAAGAAAACCAGAAGCCAGGCCAGACATTCGTGCGTCATGTGGCAGGGTCGCCTGTACCGACACTTATTTTAATTCCTAGGTGCCCGTGCCCGTGCCACATGCCTCCGCAGCCGCCGCCGCTGCCTTCTGATTAATTGTATTTCGGTTTTTTCGAGTTATGAGTCAGGGACGAGCACACTAAATGAACTGAAATTTTTCATCCACATTTAATTACGCTAATGATCTCGGGAGTAGGTTCTGTTCCAGGAGCAGTTGCTGCCACTTATTAATCGGAGGGCCCCGAAAAAACTAATGCCGCTGTCTTCTCTCTTAGAATTTTCTTTACTTTCCGTAGGAGAACTGGGACCCTGAACCAGACTCCGACCCCGACCCAGAGCTAGAGCCAGACATGATTACCCGCGCGCTGTTGCAGTGAAAAGTACACGAGTTGTAAGTCAAACTGACACTGAAGATTATGGTTTATGTCGACAAAGTTGACAC
Organism: Drosophila tsacasi; assembly: GCA_018904565.1. Classification (NCBI taxonomy): domain Eukaryota; kingdom Metazoa; phylum Arthropoda; class Insecta; order Diptera; family Drosophilidae; genus Drosophila; species Drosophila tsacasi. Next base: position 18,638 of record JAEIHY010014065.1, on the reverse strand, counting down.
GTTGTTTATCAAAAATGCAAGTCAAGGACTTTGTGTCCGCTGGAGTCGTGAGCCGGGCGAACAACAGCAACTAAAACAACTTTGTGTTGACGGATGCCTGGCAAGTGCAAGACAAAGACTGGATCTGGATCTGGATGTGGATGTGGATCTCCTGACACCCCACAAAGGAATAGCAGACCGACAGGGCACCTCCTTGAGAGCGAATTTCCAGGGGGACTTGTTGGAGTTGCAGTGCGTGTGTCTTACAAACAGCCGCAATTAATTTGGTTTCCTCTCTTTCGCGCGAGAGGGGTGCAGCAGCCAACGATGATGTCGAGATAATGCCAGGTCTGAGTGCATTATGTTCTGCTTAAAGTCACTATAAATCAGGCAACCGATCTGCGTGCTCATGAGTGATTACCTAGGCTTTAATGGCTGGGTGTGAAGTTGAAGCTATAGCTTCGTTTGAGGATAAACTACTTAGTTTTTATAATTAAATCTGTTACTAGGACTATCTTTTATTTATACTCATTCTTTTCAGATATATTTTTTACCATTTTCCTGCCTTGACATGGCTTTAATAGACTCTCCCTCCTATCAACTCTCAGACCCCCTGCCGAGACCGAGACCTGATCCGCTATCGTCTGCGGTAAATGATAATGGCTAGCAAATCGCATGACGCCCATTTAGATGACATAAGCGATAAACTGTAAATTGCCGGCAACAAAACTGGCAACTGAAAACTTTTCGCCGCACACATTAACATTAACCTATCTGCGTGCGTATCGGCGGGCATTGTCTGGGACACATTTATGCCACGCCCCCTGAAACAGAGAGTCAATCAGCGGCATGGAGCATGTGAGCAGCTCCAGAGGAGCCTTTCCACTTTCCACTTGGCTGACTTATTCCTTCGACGAAAGTTTTCTTTCGTCTTCTGTTTTTGTTTTTTTTTTTTTTTAAGTTATATACGTTAAATAACTCCCCGTTGCGTGGCAAACTTTGTTTACGGCAATAAAAAAGTTTCCCTAAAATATACAAAATAAACTCGAGTCCAGAAGCTGCGAAGGATGTGCAACCTTTTGGGAGCTCTTCCCAGGCGCAAATGTAATATTTGCTAATTTTATGTGAATTCGGAAAGTTTTTAGCTTCCAGGGAATAGGAATGGCAATCGAGGAATGGGGGCCGTAATCCTCACGAGTAAACGCAAATCTGGCGCATTTATGGCTATAAAATTTTCTGGGAATGCACAAATACCTTGAGAATCAGTTTTAGCCAAAAAATACACAAACACACACACAGCGGAGTCTCAGCAAATGCGAATAAAATAACAGCGGAGAAAACCAAGAAAAAAAAAGAACTGAAAACATCCTTGGCCCTCCTAACACAGGTCTAATGTATGGGATTATCCCTAAACAAAGCAAACAAACGGCAGCCACTCACCGGGCGGGCTGGCAAATCAATTTTACATATCGCCCACCTTCGCACATATATGTAGCATCCTTTGGCCCATTCGAGGCTTATCCCTTTGAAGGGATGCCAAATGCCAAAGGAAGTGAATTCGGGAGCGGCTGCCTAGCGTGAACTTGAGCAAAACAATAAACTTTCGCCTGGCATCTAATATAAAAGGTGAAAATCTTTTCGAAAGCTTCTGAAGGTGTTCGTTCGCCGCTCCCCCAATCCAGAATCCTGAAGCTGGGAATCCGGGATCTGAGCAGCAGCAGCTGCCAGCGGCCCCATAAATGCGGTTAAATGTAAAAGTTTTTGCATCTTCCACGGCATGAGCGTGCGGTGTTTGTACAAAGTTCAAGGCATCCCAGCTGTTCTTGCTGCATACGAAATCAGGGAAGGGTCCACTGATCGAAGCATACATTCCTGCTAAGCAATCAGCAGTTAATTATAAAGAACATTTTGGGAGACTTACCTGCAAATGCAACTGTAACCGCACAGAAAAATAACTTTTACGAATGCCCAGGGGCTACTTCAGGCACTCGAAGAAAAGCCAAAACAAAACAATCAAAGATCTAGAAAAACACGTTCTTTAACTTCAATTTCTTAATAATTTTCCTGATAATTTCCTTGGCATTTTCATAAGTGTTGCTCAGCATTACCCTCGAAACAAGGCCATTGCGTGCCAGTTAAGAGCCCCGAAATCAAAGGGTTAATGCATATATATATATATGCCACACACTATCTATGACTGAGGCCCGGGCCCAGCCCATCTGCAGCTTGAAATACCGAAAATATTCCCAAACATATTTCGATGGCCCAATGCTAATTATGGCCAGTAAATTAGCTGGCGCGACCTTCGGAATCAAAGAGTTTGGAACTTAGGTTTCTCGATAATAAGTCACAGTGTGTCGGTTTTTGATTGATTAATTCAAGTCGAACTAGGGCATGAATTGAATTTTTAATGGCTCCCTAATTTGGCAGCAATTAAATGGACAGAGGCCTATGGTTAACGACATGTAGGGAGGTATCGAAGGGGTTCTTGGGTTATATGAATGAGAAAATAGATTAATTTTTAAGTGAATTGTTACAAGAAAAGAAAATGTATGATATTTAGGAAAAATATAGTTTATTAGTGCTTTAAAAAACTAATTAAATTTTACAGTTACATATAGCAATTACTTAGCTAACGATAGGGCATTCCTGCTTCTGCTTTGTGAGCCCTACATACTTGTCCACTCCTCCACCACATTTCTTTGTTAAATTTCTGTGGGCCCCAGCTCAATCAAGTTGACACCAACACATGTCGGTCCCTAAGTGTTGGCCCCCTGCTCCCCCTGCTGGCCAGGGAAAAGCCTCTATTAATAGAGCATTAATTGATGATTTTGTCGGTGGAAAGCGTCGTTGACAAACTACATATCTGATGGATACTCTCTTGCAGTTGTACGCCACTGAATGCTGCCATTAATCAAACGCGGCTGCTGATTTTCGAAGAGCTTTGCTGCGGTTAAATATTTTGAGCGGCAACATATGTTGCCGGTGTCATAAAGCCCAATGATTTGTCGAGTGCTATTTGGCTGTATCTGTGTGAGCCCGGCCGCAGCGACAGGCCTTGCAACATGCTCAACTCTCAACTATTTACCACCGAAAAATTGCAGCGCAGTTACAGTGAAGCCAGTACTTGTACAGAGAAAGAAAAGGGGATTTAAAGTGATGAAGAAATTATAGTAAATTTAATAGGGAATGGAACTGGTTACCTTTAAGAATAAGTTGATAAACAAGCTAACACATTGATAAAGTAAATATCTCTTATAAATATTTAAATTCCAAAACAAAATCCCCTGAAAAAACACCCCCAATTTCCCCTCTGTGCATTGTCTTAAGCCCAAAGTCGGGCCTGCATCCCATAGATACTCGCAACCGCAAACAAGCTGCAGCTCCGCCGAGCCAGCTGCCAGATAGTCGTTGCCCGGATAACTGGATAACTCCAGAGCCCGGGGCGTGGCATCAGCATCAGCATCGGCATCATTGTGCGTTTTGCGTTCTGCGTTCTGCGGTTTTGGTCTCGGTTTTCTGGCTCTCGTTTCGGGTACGGATTTTGCGTAAAAGTTTTCGAAACATTCGCCGAACTATGGCAAGCATTTTCGTATTCAAAAACTACGAGAGCCTGCTGTCAGCATTCATCCGGGTTGCATATACATATATATAGATAAATGCTGGCACTTGGCTAGAATTGCGGCAGATAGCTGTAGCGATGGCTGTTGCCAAAGTTTCGCCAACAACTTTATGGGTATTTATTGATTTTGCGCATAGTTCGGAGCGAGTTGGTCTGATTGATGGTTGCATAGTTGCCATAGAATTTTGACTGAGTGGATTTAGTGGAGATTTAGCTTTTCACCGGGGTAACTGGTCAACTGAAGTCCCGGCTAATGGGCAGCTCCGTTCCAAATATCAATCAGGCAAAGGCTACTTGGTAAGTGGCGGCTTTCCCCGGAATCGGCCTGGCCTAATGCCACTGCAACAGCAGCAGCAGCAGCTGGAATGAGTGCCTCTGCCCCCGGCAATTATCGGCAACACATGCATTACGCTGCCTGCCACCTTCGCATATTGCCACGGTAAGTACTCCTACTTGGCCGAAACTTTCGCCCGGGTAAAAGTGAGGCTGCCGGCATTTTGTTTTGGCCAAAAGTCGCCTCTCGCCGCTGAGGGGGCAGCCAAACATTTGCCGAGACACGACTGCAAATTAACACGTAAATTGCAGCGGGTTAACACGCGTTCGAGAGCAGTTGGAAAGTGTTGCCAATTCAAATGCCCTGTCTCCGTTTCAGTTTTGGGTTTTTGCATTAGCCGTTGCAGGGAAAAAAAATCTATTTAAATAGGTTTCTTGACTTAATTAATTTATAAGGCAAAAAGGCAAACCGAACTCTGCAAACCAAAGAGAGAAGTTATTGCTGAAGCAAAATTAGTAAACTGCTTTTTAATTTAGGTCTTTACAAATTATTTGTGTAGTTTTATAGAAGTTTATAAAATATATACAAGTATTTATATAAGTTTAAAACAAACCTATAGTTGTTTCTAGCTTTTTAAAATATTTATGAAAGTATTACATTTCAATAAAAAACCTAAGTTTGAGCTTTGATAACTTGAAAATATTCATTTATAAACCAATACAATTCACCTGCCTCAGATAATCTTGAAATTATCGGAAGCAGTGATCTCCCCTTTACAGGTTTTGTTGGCATATAAAATAAGCTAAGTTATGTTGGCTGATTTGGATCACAAATATTTTTGTATAATAGGCATTGAAAAATTTGAATTTTTATTAAGCCAATCATTTATATAACCATTATTCCAGCTTTGTAGGTCTTTGTTGATTGTTGAACCAAAACAAAAAGTTGAAACCTATTCAAAAATAAACTTAAAATAAAATAAAAGAATTTTTTGGCTGAACCTAAGATCGGCTGTTATTGAGAATATTTCCCAGAATATTTATAAAAACAACTTGAACCTTAGTCTACTCAGTACCAATTTGTAAGTTCACATTTTTCTCATTTACTAAACTTTTACGAGGGTCAACCTCTTTTAGCAGCTTGTTTTTTCCGTGTGTTGCCGCTGTCTTAGCCTCGTTAAAGGCTGCTCGCTTGGCCGCCTGACTAGCGGGCCTTGTTACAATTAATTGCATATGCCGGGCAACATTTTTGCATACCGGCAACATGTTGCAGTTAACAATAAATTAGCGTTTAAAATGCAATGGCGGGGCACCATCTTGGGGCTCGGCTCGTTAGCCCTGTAAGATCACGCAGGCGACGTCGGGCGATCAATAAAGAGCTGTAATCCCTGCCCATCGCTACACGATAGTTTAGCTGAATTGCGCAATTAATTAGTTTCGTGTTAATGAGCAATGCGCATCGCATCGCATCATCCCGTGGTCATAACAGCGCTCCAGACACTCAACTCCGCACCCGATGCGACCAGGAATTTTTTAATGGCCTTCCGCGATACCAGGCGCAGAGCAAACTAGAAATTTATGGCCATCGGACAGGACAGGCTGTGCAATGAAGACTCACTTAAAGTTTATGAAAGCCAAAGGGATCCTACGCTCAAAGTCAACGATTTGTGGGTATAAAAAAACACTGCGCTAACTACAGCAAACTTTTAGCTTCTGCGGCAAGTTACGCCGAGTTTAGAAGCAGTGAAAAGAAAAGTCTAAATTTGCTAAACTAAAATATATTTAAATTATAAAAAAATAATAATATGCACAAATGTTTTTTGCATAATCAAGACACAATTTGTGGGATTATGAACCTCATTCCCAACAAGTTTTGTATCTAAACATATAGCAATTAGCACAAAAGCAAAGATAACTCTCCACTTAATGTATTTCTCCAAAAAATTAGATTAACACCTCATCATATTCATTCCCTAATTAATTGTTCATACACTTCAAACAATATTTCTCCGTGTAAAAGTCAGCCAGTGATTTCTGACTTGTGGGTCTTCAGGTTTCCAAGTCATTAGAGGCAGAAAAGGCAACATTTTATTTGATTTTTTTTGTGGCTTTCGTTATCAAACACACATTGGATCAAATAAAACACAATGTGGGAGACCTCGCATCGGCTTTTACCCCTTTTTATTGTTATTCCTTGATAGGCTTCGAAGGCCCGGCCTCGCCGTGATGTCAAAAGTTATGAGCAAACAATTTTCTGCTTAAGAGCGTCTGTCACAAAACTTTCGAGCGCCCCTTGTCAAGCCAAACAAATCCCGTATTGTGCCGCCCATGTCAGGCAATACTTTTCACAATTTGTCTGCAATTACGACAGCCGGAAAAGTTACGGGGAGAGGAGGGAGGAGGAGGAGTAGTTCGGAGGAACATTTTCCACAGGAAAATGAAATTCCTACGTGATTTGGTTTTAACGAGATTTGTCCCCGGCAGCAACTATCGACAATGCAAATACGACGTATCGTATTTTGTAATTTACTATGCCAAATGTTGTCCATTGTGGGGCGTGGCCACGCCCCTATTATTCGGCACACACACACACACGCACACATACTATATACTATAGAATACAATGCGAAATATCGTGTGTCAGAAATCCGGAATTGATTCGGTCCTTGGTTCCCCCGACGATCCTTTGAAAATGTTTTTGTCGGCGGTGCGTGTTGGATAATGTTTCGCATAGTTTTGCCGCTGAAGTGGTTCGTTTCGGTTCGATCCTGGGCCCCTCCCTTGGAGTCCTGCCCGGGTCCTGTCAGCATACAGTTGCCAAGTGGCGACAAAGCAAACAGTTTACATTTTCAAAGGACCCTCTGACCGTTTTCGCTTTATAATTTGACAATCAATTGACAGTTCGTTGGCAAACAGAAAAACAAAATGCAAACACGCACCCACAGGACACAGGACACAGAACGCAGGACGCAGGACACAGGACACAGGACGGAGAAATATGCAACAAAGCCCTCGACTCGACAATAAAAATATAAAATAAAATATCGAATAACTTGTCGCAAACTATTCGAGAGCAAATTGCGTTGGCCAGCTTGGGTTTCCCAGGACATTAGTTGAGTGCCGAAGAGAGAGCGTTGTGATTGTGTGCCCAGCTGGGGTATCCAGTGCAGCCTTTGAGCTGTCATTCAGCCGGGACCTCTATTACATTCGTACGCATTTAATTTGATATCTAACCATTAATTAAGGACTCTAAAATTGCAGCAATGAGAGGGAAAGCATGATTGGTTTTCCAGGAAGTCAGGAGAACTTTGAACTCTTGCTCTAGCTTACATTTCAAGCATTAATTAATCTTTGCCTGGGCTGAAATGCATTCTAAATAAGGTTAAAATGTAATTGATATAAAATATTGACATATTTCAAGTATAAATAAGTAATAATTAGCCATATTGACTCTCATATACAATTATATTTCCAATTTATACATAAACATTCATTGCTCTTTTGACCTTGTCCAATTTAGTTACTTCCTCTTTGGCTTGAATCTTATGCCTATGATGTCAAGGATGTCCTCCTTGGTGAGCTTTTCATCATTTTCCTGCTGCTTTTGTGGTCCCAAAGGGGGCTTTCCAGGCGCCGGAGTGGGAGTGGGCTTGTTGGGCAGAACAGGGGCCTTGGGCAAAGGCACAGCTGGCGGTGCAGATGCTACTTGGGTGCCGCTTCCATGCTGCTTCTTAATGGTGATCTGGATCTCGGACTTAGGCTTGTTTGCCAGGACCCACACCAGAGGAGGCTGCTTCTTTGCCTCGGTTGACTCTCTGGATTCGCTTTCCGAGGACTTGGGTTTAACCCAGCAGCGGTAGGTATCCAGAGAGATGCCGTATGGCGGTGGCTTGGAGAGCAGATCCTCGCTTTCCGTCTCCTCCAACTTTGGCTCCGGCTCCGGCTGGGGCTCCTCCTGTACGTCGGGCTGCTTGTCCTTTAGGTCTGTCAGGTAGGTGAAGAGATGCGGGAAGGCTCGCTGCTTGACTACACAGGTGCAGCCGCACTGGAAGGCCTCCTCCTCCTCCTCTAGCTCATGCTCCGCCTCCCTGGCCCGCTGGCGGGCCATCCGCTCGCGACTGCTGCCCCGGAGGGGTCCCACCCAGCAAAAGTCTGTGTCATGGTCCTCGACTCCGCTCTTGGACAGCTTCTCGCCCAGGTGCTCCTCCTCGAAGTCGCCGTCGAAGGCCGGCTGGCAGGTGCACACCTCGCAGGTGCAGGTACACTCCGGATCGCAGGGCCAATCCTCCGTGAGGCAGGGCGGACAGATGTCCTCCATGGGCGGAAAGGGGACGTGGTGCTCGGTGCCCTCGTCCTCCTCGCCGTCGAAGGGCAGCCAGCGGCAGATGTACGGACCCTGGCTGCACTCCGCCGTGATCTCCGGCGACTCCCGCGACTCGCCGTTCTCCTGCCAGCAGCGAAGCTTGGGGCAGTTGCAATGCCGCGGCTCGAACAAGCTGGTGACACTCGGATCCCTCGGCGTCTGCTTGTTGGACAGCGTGTGGTTGCCCTTCTTCAGGCCGTGGTTGTGCCGCGAGGAGGCGGAGCTCACAGCCTTCGAATGGGTAGCTGTCGGCGTCCTTGCGGCGGACATCGAGGGAGCGCTGCTCGCGCCCTTGATCTCCTGGTGGTAGAGCAGCTCTATCTCGGCGCTGTAGAGGGAGTCGACTTGCGAGACGGCCTTGTCACCGTGGGTCCGTGGGGGACCCGCCGACGGATGGCCGCAGTTGCAGACCATGTCGTTCTCCCAGAGGATGCGCGTCCTCAGGACATCAACGAGATCCTTGTAGACACACTCGATCCGCTCCTCGAACAGCTGCTTCTCGGAGTCCATCAGACCGGCCAGCACTGCGTGGATCTCCGCCGTGCGATGGGCGGCATGCAGCCACATGCATTCCTCACCGTGTTGCAGTTTCGACTGGAGGCAGGCGAAGCGGCGTCCTTCCACACCCGTGCCATAGTAGAAGGCCTGCGGGAAAGGAATTATTAGATTGGGGAGGGTTTTCTCCCCTGGATGGAACCTACCTTGAAAGCCCGCTTTACGATAGCGAAGGCCATCTGGGCATCGATGCGCGACATCTGCGCCACGTGGGCCAGTCCATGGAGGAAGCTTTCCCTGCCAAAGCGCTTGTGAGGCACGCGGTCGATCTTTCGCATTATCTCCTCGAAGTACATAAAGGATCTCCTGATGACATCGGCGGCGGCCTTGACCTCCCAGGGTTTGAGGCCGCAGATGCGCATCACCTTCATGACGCTGTCCGTGACGTCCTCGATGTCCAGCCGCCGGTACTCGGCTCGCATCTTCTCGCTCATATCCCCGCAGTCTGGTGCTCCAGGTTTATGGCACTCGCATTTCGCAGTTTGCGTCTTGGAGCGCTGTTTCTCTGAAAACATTCTGTCGGAATTTTGGAAACTTGTATAAGGTAAAACTAGAAGAAATATGGTGTAAGCTGGAAACAGCTTTGGAGTATTTTGAGACAAGCTGCTCAGTGGGAAACTGTCTGAAAATGTCTCTGAAAATAACTATAAGTATAGAGAATATATGGATAAGAACTATCTTAAAACATATTTCCCAAAGAACCTTAAAAAGTTAAGGTTTTTGATAGGTTTAAATGGATTAAAAAAAAATAACATTATATCTCTGTTAATATAAATTATTTATAAACCCATCGATCGCACAATAGTAATGAGACTTTTCATAATTAAATAATTATTTATAATTGCCCTGATTGAATTCCACTGTGATTGCCATTGGCGGATTGAGGCCTGGCACTCGTCACAGAGGACAGGTTTTTCCGACAAGTGCTGCCTCGGTGGGGAAAGAGATTTCATATTTATCCCATAAGCAGCTCGCATGGCGATGTCAATATTTGTTTACCCAACAATCTTCAGCATGCTTGCCGCCTGATTTACTTCTGTTAATTCAAAATACTTTTATGATGCATTCCGGGCGGAAATGCACTGGGGACAAGATACACATTTCAACGAGGGACAGCGCCAGAACAACAAACAGAAAGGGAGGGTCTCCAGAACTACTCCTAGAGCTCTCTAGATGAAGACATAGGAAAACACTATTGTTGGGAATTATGGGGGTGCAACGAATATTAGATGCTCTGTAGGAAGTTTGTTTAATATATTTACAGCTGAAGATATATAGTACAAAATGAATCTGTCACCTCTAGAATTAATTGATCAAGCAAGAAAATTTTATCTCAATCGAATTGTGTCGGTAAAATCCCTTTAATGATCTGTAAATGCTTAAATATTACGAATATTTACTATTAATTGAGTTGAAAAATATACAAAGTTTCCTCAGTCAATTGAGCTCACAGCTGTCATCACTTACACTAATTGTTTCACAGTTTAGCCCTAATTAAAAACAATTTCAACTGAAAATAAAAAATATTAAATAATTAAATGCCTTAAAGGGGACTTTTTGCTACTACTTAGTTAGCCCAACTTATAAATAAACATAATGCCTAAATACCTCGGTTAGTTACTGCCGTTTTGGACAGAACTCCGGGGATCGGGGGACCCGGGTCCGGCGCAAAAAGTGAATCAAAGTCTGAACAAATATTGTCGTGCGGTCGTGACAAATATTTACATAGTTGGCGCGTTATCGACTCCTGCCGGGGAAGGTGAAATGTTGTCCGTGCCCGAAAATAAAATCAAATGAAATGAAATGAAAATACCAACGAGGCTGACTCAAAAACAAAACGAGCAGCTCCGGGAAATGCGGGCACATTGACAGTGCGGGCGATTGATTTTTCCTGTGTTTCCGTTTCGGTTTTGCTTTTGAATTTTAGTTTGAATTTGGATTCTCCAGCCGCCAGCCGAGGGTCGTTTTCCGGGGCAATCTAAAATTAATGCATTGCAAATAGATGGCTCTGCAGTTGTCAGACACGCGGATAGACAGCCGGGGCAGAGGGTCCGGGCGTCACTCGAGACGGACAGAATGAGTTTAATTGTTGACCCTAGCTATTAGCCCCTGTCAAGGGGCGCTCCTTTCCCTTGGAGTCCCAGTCCCAGTCCGAGTCCCAGTTCCACTGCCAGTCTTGGCATTGTTGCTATTGCTGTGCAGAGTGACACATGTGCACATAACATATACACTTCTTTGTGCCCTCGCAATTTATATGCAGAAAACACCACGCACATTTGCAAAAGTTTCTTAGAATCCACTTCAGACGCTCGAAAAACGCATTGGAATGCAAAAGGCGCTGACTGACAATCGGAGTTGTACACAGGAAGGAAAGTTAACTAGAATTTGGTGCTGAATTTGAAATAAGTTTCACAAAATTTATGAAGATATGTCATACTAAGCTTAACTTATTGTAAATATATAACAATCAATTTAAACTCAGTAATAATAATACAATTTATTTGGTTTATATTTCCATAAGCCCCATTTATTTCTCCCTGTGTCTCTTTCCACAGTTTCTTTGTCGGCTCAGAGCCCTAAGATTTATACTCGCATTTGTTTATGTTGCAATAGCAGTATTGTTTTTGATTTCTGCTCTCGCATTCCTGCTCATTATTATGGCCTTTGCATCGCTCGAGTGTGGAATGCGTCAGGGAATATCTGAAAATGAGTGTATATTTTATATATATAGCACACTGATGATCGAAGCAGCGATTTGAAGTCATCTTAAGTGGCGATTAAGGGGACGTACCGCCAGTCTAACCTATCAGGTTATGCTAATCAAAGGTAATTACTAGAGGGCTTTCGTGTTCTATGGCGGGTCTATACTGACTTTTAGTGTAGCTATTGCCGTTGTGGCTTACAGATAGTCCCAGATGCAACTTTTAGTACTCATGGCAATGGTTTTGCCTGGCATAAGGGCATTGCCTACGTACACGTCATCGCAGCTACGTGAGTAGGGGTCAAAGGGGGTCAAAGTCTAGCAATAATTAGAAATTCTTTACTTAATACTGTTGAATATTTTATTTTTTAAGAGTTAGAGAGAATGAAAACCCTATTTAACTCCTCTTTCTTACTGATATTTATTACTATCACAGCTTCTCTTATTCAAAAGTGTCACTTCAACAACGAAACCTGTCTGATGGACAGCTTTAATAGCTATATTCGGATCTTCGCCAAAGGTATCCCGCAGCTGGGCTTCCGGCGCTTTGACAGATTCCCCCTGCCCGTTATTCCTGTGTACAACTGCTCCCACGATCGTCCCGTTTGGATGTCTTTCATCCTCAGGGATGCGGTTTTCAAGGGTCTGGAAAATGCCACCGTTCATGGGGTCAAGGGATTCGATCGAAACCCCACAAAGAAGATGATTCAACTCAAGTACACAATACCAAGGGCCGAAGTCGAGGGCTTCTTCGACTACCAGACCAAGGTTGTATTCTTCGAGACCAACGGCACTGGATCCATAAAGATCGACCTGCAGAACGCCCGCTTCACCACCCTCTTCAAGGTGTACATCGAGTTCCGGAAGGAGAAGCGCCACCTGAAGCTGTACAGCTTCGAGTCCCAGGTGGAGCTGGATCGCGTGATCCTCGTGGTGGACAACCTCTTTGCGGACAACTCGGATCTGACTTTTGCCATAAACAAGGTGCTCAACACTCACTGGCTGGAGTTCTGGAACGAACTGGAGCCCAACTTTATACCAGCTTTGAGTAGAATGGGAGTGAATAGAACCCAGCGGTTTTTTGATAACTTTGCCTATGACGACATATTCCTGAAAGACGATGAATAATAAATGGCACTTGAACTGCAAACTCATTCCGAATAATCACTTTTACTTAAGCGTAATTGCAAAAATGGAATATATTCTAGGGGGATTTGCATTTAGATGCAGTTATTACAATAATAAATTAGAATATCATTAAGGGGTCATTGGTTTTGCCAATCTGGGCGGAGGGGTGGATCTGTAAATAGTGATTAATGCATGTCGAATTGCATTAAATTTGTGGCGAGTGAAGATCTCCGATTGCAGTTCCTCAATGAGTGCCCCTCGATTCCCATGCCGGAGTCTTCCATTTATCACCCTTGATCTTGATTAAAAGTCCGCACCCGGACACGAGTATTCCCCCCACAAGTCCCGGACAAGTCCAATTATAGACAGCCAGAGCCCCGTGAAGATGCCAGCGATCCGATGAGGATCCCAGCACTGAGCTGCTGAATGAAAACGAAATGAAAATGGAAGTGGAAGTGGATGGGGATGGGGATTGTGGATGTGGAAATCATAATGCGAGCAGCAGCAGCCTATAACAACTGCAATAAAGACATCAACAGTTCGGGGCATCAAAGAGCAGCAAAAAAATAGAGAAGAGAAAAGCCTAAAGAAAGGGGAAAATCCCCAGGCAGAGGGCAACTTATGAGATCTCCAAAAATAATATTAAAATTAGCAACCAGGCGCAGCAAATGGGCTGTTCTTTGGCTCGCCTGCACTGGCCATAAATCCAGAACCAGATCCAGGGGCGGCACGTCCTCCATCTCCCGGGGAGTAGATCAATCAGAGCTTAGTGCCAGTAATTAGGAATGATAAATGCCCGACTTTCAGACGAAATTGAAGTGCAATATGGATGGCTTATAAATAAACAGGGCAAGAAGAAGAACCTGTGTGTAAAAAAAGTGTCTGGAAAAGTCATTGTGAAGTGGAGGAAATTGGGTGAATTGATTGAGAGATTTATGCGGTAGAAGAAGGGCATTACTTTGTGAGATTTACAACTACCCAGAGCAGAGCCGCCTTCTGAAAAAACCAATTCATAATTGTTTGCCTTGGCTTTCCTGCTGCACGTGAAACCGTGAAACCATATACATATACCTGCAAGCTTACCTTGCCGCATTCACACGCTCGATCCGATTCCGACCAGCAAACACAGACATCCTTCGGCCCAGGTAATAATGTTAGCGCCATATTTGACCGCTCTGTTGGCCTTATCACGCCAGGCACGCTGGCCAGCTCGAGTGACCACCACAAAGTAGCCCGACCGCAGCACAGTGGGTGTAAACTAGGTAACTCTTCAACAAAAACAGAGAGTTAGTAATCTAAATTAGGTTATATTTTAAGTTGAAGATTTTTCTTAAATGCATTTTTATATTCTTAATGGAATTAATGGATTTGTAGTACCTCACTGAGTAGCTTCCATGGTGTTTTTATTTACTGGATTTCCCTTCCTCATATATTTTTCATAAGTTTCCTTGCTGTGCCCCACTGTCTGCAGGTGCAATCGCCTGTGTGTCCCACTCAGGTTAGCCGCTCGTGGGATGGGCCCGAGGGCTGGCAGGTGCGGCTGGCATTTACAACATTTGCGGTCGGAGCAGGCATTTGCATTTTGCATTCGGCATTCGAAGGGGCCGCGGAACCGCACGGATGTGTGTGTCTATAACAAAACAATTAGAAACTACGGAGCCCGGGCCAGCGGAGGACTAAGTCCTCGGCGATTTGACGCTGATTTATGAGGGACGAGAGGCGGAGACGGAGGTGGAGACGGAGACGGAGGTGGAGACAGAGACGGAGGTGGTTTCGGAGCTACGGAAACTCAAAGACAGGCACGTATCAGAGGGCAGAGGGCGGGGATTAGCCATCGACCAAAAGGCAAATAAAAGAAACTTGGAGCGCACATAAAAAGCCAAGTCGCAGGGAGTGGGCGTTGGGCGTTGGGTGGATTTTTGGGGGCTGTTTTTGTGTGTGTGTGTGTGTTGCGAGATGGTGTGTCTTCGTCACATCGACCACCCGTGGGCATAGTAAAATGCTAGTGAAACAATTATGCAATTACTTAATTTGATAGCCCAAGTGTGTCCGTGTATTTGTGTGTGACTATGCAGACGACCATCGTGGACACGCCCCCTTTTCCTCTCCCATTCCCTGCTGCTCGCACATTACGTATACGTAGCGTGGCCCACGAGGACTTTGCTTTGTGGCCAGTAATTGTTTTTACTGCCATTCTCGCACGCGCAAAAGTTGGCCAACATTTGACTCGCATTATCCGTGGTTATGAGTGCGGCAGGACATTGTCCTATGAGTCCTGCAGTTTTTGTGGGATTAAATGCAAGCCACGACAATTAATTTCAGGACATGTTAGGGTATTTTCTGGAAGAACTTGGGCAAATTTAAATGTACAAGTGGATATAAATCGATTTTTACTTTGTCAGGTATTAATTTGAACCAGAAAATATCTGTTTTATATAATTATAGTGAATTATAAGGGATTCCTTTGAGTTTCCACCTTAAGAAACACCAAGGACTTTCCTTAAAGTAACCCCGATGAACTTCCTCTTTTCTCGTTGGATATTTACCTACTTTTTGGTCCTGTCAGCTTTTTCGCTTCTTGAGTGCCTCGTACAGCATCCAAGCTGTGTAATCACTTTGCCAGGGAAAGGGAACCAAATAAGTTTTTATTATCATGGCCCGAAATATGTCACAGCGAAGGGACCCACCATACGAGTGTTTCGCATTTCGTGTCTCGTCCTTGTGCCCCCTCGCAGATTTCAACAACAATCAACACCTACGACACTCGACGCAGGAACGGGGTGTACGCAAAGTGCTAAAAATTGCTAGAAATCATGGCTAATATAAATCATCTTGGCAAGCAGCTTTGCATGTTTAAGTGTCATACATAAGGCAGCGCAATATGAGAGCGCTCACGTAAGAGCAAAAGGAATAAGGGAGCTGAGGAGCTGAGGAGCCGAGGAGCCGCTCATTCGCACCCCCGCATAATAAACACTTGGAGAGCTGCCTTAACCCTTTTTGACTTTTGCAAATGTGGATGCCACACCACCACCACCACCCCCACACACTCCACTCGTAGTTCCACCCCCAGAAACCCACCTGGGCGCACCTTTCTGGGTTCTGTTTGCTTTGCTACTCAAGTTGTGTTTTGTGTTTATTTTCGTTAGGATTTACTAAAGCAATTTTCTTTGTTGTTTCTTTAAGGCAGCTCACAGCTCACGACGAGGAGCAGGCGGGAGCGAGGGTATATGTGTCCTCGGTCTGTGTAAACACACATTTGACATTTGCTATATTTTTTGTGCAAATAAATAGTTGAGGCAGCCCGAAAGCAAAACAGCTGCTGGCATATGCTGCCTCCCCTCTCGGAGCTTCCCTATTATTTACCTGTGCAGGTGGGCAGCAGCACCTCCCCCGAGATTTATGCCATGTCAAGACATTTTTAATTAAGTTTGATTCAATTAGCAAGCGGAGGCTGCTGCAGCACAATTGACAGCAATTGAATTTGCCGTGCAAACAGATAGGTCCTTCAAGTTGTTGCTGCCTTAAAGGGAAGCGAGATGCCCCTCTGGAATTGCGCCCTTTTCGGATTATGCATCCATTTCATGTCTGGGCGCCATATAAGAATTAAGTCATAATGCTTTCAAGCGCGTCTGTTTCAAATGCAAAAACTTGACAAACGCAACATGGCAAACATAAATAACCTGAACAAGCAGCAGCGACTACAACAAGAACCAGAAGCAAGAGCCATATAGCCATGGCACACACGTTTTTATGATGTGATGGAACAGCGGCAGCAACAGAGACAAGGAATACAGTAAAACTAACAACTCAGTCAAGTTGCCGGTGACATACGACAAGATCCAGGGGGCCGAGCATTCGGTATCCGGGTGGGAGAGCCAAAGGAAAAACTCACGAAAAACAACACACAAATGGGAGGTAACGAGCTTATGCACAGGGAGAAAATTTAGTTTAGTATTACTAAAGAAATCATCGAAGCCAAAATGCTCTCAACATGTAAATTTGTACCCACCACAGTTGAGCGGTAGGCCATGGCAGCTAATGCTCCTAATTGATAAATTAGCTTAAAGTTTATAAAAAATTGTTAGCTTTATATAAGTAAGAACCTCTGTGAAGAACCTCTGCACTCGAAGGGACTTAATCATAGATGGATCTCGAGTATCCCCTACAGCGGGTAAGTCCGAGCCAAGACTATTATACTATATCCTATACATAAAGCTGATAGCACCGATCGGTAAGTGCAAAAAGAATTTATTTATTTATAGCGTTTGATAAACAATATACAAACAGTATGAATAACAATATTTGATTAAGTTCTTATTTATGACTAGATCAGTAGGATAGAAAGCTATACACATTATATTTTAGAAGAGCTTTGAACCCTTTTCGCCCTGTGTACCCATCTCCTTCCGCCCTGCCCGCCCCCTGCTAAATATTTTATTGCGAGCGGTGCTGGGGATTGTGAAAGGATATGTGCGATACAGGCGAAAAGAAATTGGAATGCCACACATACGCTGCTGACGAGCGGGACGGCACGAGAAATTTAAATGACATTTACTCACTCAACCGATGTGCAGCAGCCAGAGAGAGAGAGGAAGAGAGAGGGGTAGAGTGAGAGGGAGCAGCTTAACTAAATTGCATAAAATTTATTTAAATGACGCAGAGCAAGTGACGGGACGAGGGCCAAAGCCGGGAAAGGGGACGGGGACGGGCCGTGGCCAAGGCTTTAAAACAATAACTATGCAATATATGTGCAGACACGACTGTTGGCATTCCACCTACGACATGCGGGGATAAAGGGGTCCAGGAGGTGTAACAGCAGGCCGCCTAAGCCAAAGCCAGACAAAACAGAGCATATCCTTGCCAGGACCCTATATATGTATGCTCCCCTGATCCCCTCCCGCGCCATTCCTGCCACATGCAAACTGTCGTCAGTCAGCTTAAATTTATTGCTTCCTTATGTTGTGCTGCGTTATGAAAATAAATACCTTAGAAAGCACAGCCACACACCCAGTCCCTGGACCCCTTCTCCCCATAAACTTGAACTTTTTGCGCCCATATTTTATGCTGCTCCCTATGAGCACTTTTAAAATATTATATATATATTTTTGTTGTACATCTTTTTTTTGTGTTGTTGTGCTGAGCCTCGAACTTTTGAAATTTTTGTGCAGTTTGAGACTGTAAATTTTGTTTGACTTTTCGGCAGTCCTTGAATGCGATATTGCCCAAACACCAGCTCATCCGCCGGTTCCCGATCCCACATACCATGCCGCCCGCATCCTGCCAGTATCCTCCTAGTATCCTCCCAGTATCCTATATCCCCTTGAGTACCCATGGCCGTGCCACTGAGCATGACCTCGTTTTTAATGGCGTTTGTTTTGAAGCGGGATTTCCGTTTTGCGGAAAGGGTTTTACGACTGCTTTTTATGGCATTCGAAACACACAAATGGACGAGTGGGAGCCCCTGTGTCTGTCTGTGAGCTCTGGCTGCCATTTATTTAAAGTTTGCTCAGCATTATGACGGCTCACTCATATTTTTTGGCTGCACGCGGCGTATGCGTAATGTGCGTGCGACCCACATTAAAAATGTATCAGCCCCAATGAAGGGAAAAGCACAGCCCATCGATTTTAGTGTACAAGAAAATATTGTGCAATATTTTGGAGGAGTTTTAAAGGCTTAAAGGTGGTTGTTTTAAGGGAGAAGTAAGGGAGAGTGGAGAGGGGAGATGCATTCCTTTATAATAAATGTTATTTAATTTTAAGTGCAAAAATTGAGGCCTTTGAACAGTGCTATTAACTTTAAATATCTCTTTTTAACTGCAAGTAAAATATATTTTGCCCTAATAAACATGGCCTAAAATATCTGGAGGCTTTAATGCAGTCTCCCCTTCAACGACTTTGATATATAGCAATCCAATTAGACGTTCCCTTTGTTAGCATCACCCATTAGGCCTCTAGAAAAGCAGAAAAAAAAAACATCAATAGCTCCAGCAAGCCCCCAGGAAACACGGCTTACTGCC
>JAEIHY010014059.1:0-13225 GCA_018904565.1 Drosophila tsacasi | reverse complement strand
ATCGGTAAGCGCAAACAAATTTATTTATTTATATAAAGCTAAAAATTGGTTATAAACTAAAGGTAAACTTATTAATTAAGAACATTAGGTGATATGGGGTACTGCTCGACTGGGTGGTAAATAATTTAGGTATTGAAGTTATGGACTATATTTTGTATAAGATTGGTTTTGTGGAGAAAGGATTATTTTTGCTTTTGGAAGTTGAGTTGAGTTGTTGTAGGACATGTACTGGGATCTGTCCAAAGCAGGCGCAGTCGCCAGAACGCCAGCTAATATATAATATCCAATTATTCATCTAAAAAGAATCATCAAACAAAATAAAGTTGGCGAATAAATAAAACAAATTGGCGCCAAATTAAAGAAATATTTAAAAACAAGCGATAGTGTCTTTGTTATAATCGATTGAAGCTTCTTTACAATCGATAGTGGTATCGAAGCCATCGAACAGCAATGCTAGCTTCAATATGGCAACGCGGCGGAGGAATGTTCAGACATCGATATATCGTTGAAAAGTAACAAAACAATGTCTAATTGTTTAACTTAACGAAATTATAGATTAATATTGTGTTTTTGATATAAGAATATCTTATATTTAACCAATAAAAAAAATAAAATAAAAATAATAACTAAAAGGTAACAAGAAAAAAGTTAAATAAAATACTCTTATTCATGTCTTTTGTTAGACATTTAAATAAATTGAAAATACCTAGCAATATCATACAGAAGTAAAACTATCGACGTTTGAAAATTAAAATCTAACGACTACTTCATAACCAATATCGATGTTTTTGCTCGCTCCCTCTCTATCGATAGTGCCATCGATGCCAGGGAACAGCAATCGGCCATCAGCTGTGCGCGACGCGACGTCGGCAGAGAAAACGCTTGAGAAAAAAACTGTGCCTTTTGTTGTAAACGACAGACTCGCGCACTACCGCAGACGCCGAAACCGCCCGTCGAGCACCGCCGCCCACCAATAGTCGTAGTAGCGTAACTCCAAACAACAACAGTAACCACCCCCGGAGCGGGAGTTGCCTGGTTTTCCTGGAGCGGCAAACCAAACGCGTCCTCGTCGCAACGCATCGTAGCATCGCGTCGCGTCGAATTGGCGGCGGCGGCTGTGGAATCAAAATTAACCGTTTTTCCAGCGTTTAGCGCGTAAAAGTCTCCAAGTAAGTGTGAAATGCAGAAGCATTGCAGAGTTAAAACATCTGCCAAAGTGCAAGACACCAACTAAGTGCTAGTATGTGCGTGTGTGTGTTTGTGTGTGCGGTTTTAACAGTTACGTCTGGCACAGATAACCGTCTTGCCCTCTTGTTCTTTTTTTTCCATTGCCACACGCTGCTGCACTATTAGCTAGCTGTACATTGTGTGCGAGCGAGAGAGCGCGAGTGTAACGTAAGCGCGAGCGCACGACACGATCTCCCTCTCCCTTGCTCAATAGGAATAGTAAAACCAATAACAATAAATAGTATTAGTAGCTGGAGAGCTACCTTAGTGGATGTGCCTGCAAATTGTTAAGTTAAATACTATGAAGGCAGTGTATATTAGCCGATTTGATGTCCTTGACACAATTTTCTTCGGCTCTCAGCCATCGATTATTCTCTCCGTGTCTCACATCCTCTCTCTCCGTCTCACGAGGGGGGTTGAAGGCTGCGATGACGGCTGCTTTTGTTGTTGTCTGTGGTCCGTTATCATGGCTGGGCAGGCCGTGTGTGTGTGTGCGTGTGTGTGGTGTGATAAGGAGTGAAGAAAATAAAGCGAGGTAAAGAATCAACTTGCAGACCACATCCCCTTGCGGTCGCTTGACGCTTTGCTTTGCTTTACTTTATTTATAGTCACTGGAATTTTCTTCTCCCACAGAGCTCATTATCTTCTTGACCTTCGGCATGTGTTCATGGGAAATAAAAGAAAAAGCAAAGATTATCGACGAATCCCGAACTCTTGGAAGTCAGACACCCTAAAAATAGTACAAGCACAACAGCGTGCACGCACACAACTAAACAAAGTGTCGTAGATCAACGGTAGAGGGAAAGGGACGACAGCAGGCCAAGTTCATTGTCCTTGATCAGTGCATAGAGAGGGATGGAGCGAGAATGAGAGAGGGCAGGAGGGAGAGGGAGAGGGAGTGTGGTGGTAACGTGGGAGAGTTAGGCGGAGTGAGCGAGGGAACAACACATATGCGGGTCATATTGAATGTGACTCTCCCCCATTGACGTGTCACCAAAGGCCATCAAATGCTAAAGAGAGAGAGAGAGAGAGAGAGAGAGAGAGGTAGTGAAGTCATGAGCGTGTCATAGGGGGTGGCACTGCACTGTTGGATCACCCCCCAAACCAAAACAGAAAACATACATATTTATTATTAATTTATTAATTGTGGAAAATTAAGAAATATGTATATTTTTTTGTTGTAATAGTATTTTTTTCTGTTTAAATCTTGATTTCTAATTGAAATTACATATTTTCCAGTTTCTGTAAATTTTCCATTAGCAAAATGACCGCAAACACGTATCATTCATCGTTTGCCTATTCGATTTCTGGGAATGCACTTACCCCCTGATACTGATACTGAAAGACAAGACTGTTTATTGTGGAATATTTGCATTGAACATGAAACCCGAGGGAGTTTTATTTATTTACACACAATCTGCGACTTTCACACGCCCAAACGGGGGCTCTGATGCAACCCAAAACCCCAAAGAACCACCCTCCCTCCCGATCGGCTCTCCGGTTAACATAAATTATTTATATTAATATCTGGCTACTGGCTCCATTTCGGGCTTATCGGGCTTATAATTATGCGGCGGTGGTGGTGTCCCGGGGCTTGAGTCATGGATTATTATTCGTATGAGTCGGCTTGGGAAATGAATGTTTACTCTCGGCGGGCCTTATCAGCGTTCCCAGTACCTGCCAAACGAGGGCGGTACCTGCGAGTCAATACACGGCTTTATCTTGAGAACCGTCCAGTAACTCCGTAACTTTAAAAATCGGAAAGGGAAACCCTGCCCGATAACGGGGAATCTAGTGCTCCGGGTCGACTCAGTCAGTATAACCTGTCACCTGCCTGCCTGCCGGCTTTCCGAAATTCAGTCTAGTCTCGGTCTCCAAAACATACAGTCGTCGCTCCCATATTTACATCTCTAAATATATTTTCTAAAAACAATATCTTGCGAACAAAAGTTATATATAGCCAGAGTCTCGAATGAAAAATCAAGTAACCAGTGAGTGGCATTAGCAGTTTGCTGGCAGCCTCAACGCGGAAGTGTTTGGCCTGAGTAAGTTTTCTGGTTACGCTCCTGTGGTCAGCGGGAAAAACGAAATGAAAATAATGAGGGAGAGAAACACCTACCCAGAGGAAAAATATTAACAAAAAAAAACAACAGAGATCTTGCACCCGCCGCAAACAAGCAACACTTAACGCCCATAAATTAATTACAGCCAGGCACGAAGGTCCCCCATAAACTATATATTAATAGAAGTATGGTGAAATTTGTTGGAGGAATCTGCAATATATATCTAATTAGCAGTATCTGAGATAGCTCTGCCAGGTCTCTTGCCAACCAAAAAGTTCATAAAAACCCATGCTTGGGTATAGATTTTGTTTTTGATAATAGTTTTCACATAGATCGGATTTAAATGCTTGAACTCTGATTTCTAGAGTTTGCAACAACAAATCCTGTCTCTTCTGACTCCTCCTCTGCTTTAAGGGTATCTCTGGCTTCGATCCAGCATTATATTCTCTTACATTCTTCCGTATGCAAGGCGCAACTGGGAGAAGATACATCCAAAATACATGACAGGCCACAAGAGGGGGCCCCCTATTTCTATTTCTATTCTGTGATTGATACGCCCCCAACGGGGAATGGGTGCGAAAAAGAGCCGAAAATAGAAAGGCAATTGTCGGGCTGATTAGCCAGGCCCAATGCCCAATGCCCAAAAAAGCCCAATCCCACACATCCAGACGTTGATTAATGGCCTTAAAGCCACACTGTCGTCGTAGCGAAATAAGAAAATAAAATAAAATAAGTAGAAACACGACAAAACACCACAAATAAATTACAATTTTATTTAAATTCGAAAGGAGCACCACACCATTCTAATTAATTATGTTGTATCTGCCTTTTGTATTTGCAGCACTCGCATATATAAATAAATATATGTATATATATTTTCTACTCCCATTGGAGACTAACATTGGAGCTCGGACTACGACTGTACTTAATTTTATTTTATTTTTTTTGTTTAATTCAATATAAATTTAGTGGCTTGGTGGCCACAGTTTTGTTCGGTTTTGTGTTACATTTTAAATTTTGTGAGTGAATTAACAAAAACACAGACGCTAGAACGCGGCTAGCGTTACGCAGCCGGCAAAATGTTCAGTCCCGAATATGAGAAACGCATCCTGAAGCACTGCAGTCCCGTGGCCAGGAATCTGTTTGACAATCTGGAGTCGTCGACCACGCCCACATCCCTGGATCGCTTCATACCATGCAGGTGAGTTTCTAAAGTTTAAATATAAATATAATATCTTTTTAAATATATAAATTATGTGATAGTAGTTAAGGCGGTTAAGGGTTTCATTTATGTTGAAATTGTGTTGTTTTTAGGTGTTATTTCATTTCTTGTTATTTCTTTCCCTCATGTAATTAATTATTCAACTTCAAATTTATTTGTTAAGCAGCAAAAAGCTTTTATTATAATAATATATAATATAAATCAAATAGGAAATTTTTTTTATATAAATTTAAGAGCTCTTTATTTGCTTAAAAGATGAATAAATTCTTTTGTATCTATAAAAACCTAAACTAAATTATATTCAATGCAAAATCAAGTGTATCTGATGGATGCTTTACATTTGTTTGGTTTATTTTTCGAATATTTCTATAATATTCAAAATATCTTTAATATTCATTTAATGTTTATGTAATTTTTGTTTATTAAAGATTTCCTTAATATTTATGTAATTTGTATTCAGAAAACAGTTCAAAGTGCATTGAACTCTGTCCGCAGGGTTTATTCATTCTGCTACGTCATCTTTTCCGCTTACATGGCGAAAAATACAACAAAAATCCAAAAAATAAACACCAGCGGAAAGAAAAAACAAAGAAAACTAAGAATTTCCCGCCTGGCTGGGCCTCGTTTAGCTAACGGTAATACAACATATGCCGCAAACGGAAAAGACAATAAATAGCAACAAAGAACAAACAAACACGAACGAACATCAAACATTGCCTACATAACTTGGGAGTTACTTGTATATTTTTATGATTTTAGGAGAAGGTAACTTATGTTAGTTTTATTTATTTAAAGAATCCAAAATTAATAGAGATATGTTTATAAAATATGCTCGATTTCATTTCATGAATCTTAATAAATTATGTTTAAAACCTTAATGTCAAGAGATATATTTTAATTTGTGCAAAGGAAAGATTAAAAAAAAATTGAGCTTAAAAGTAACTCTTAATTCTATATAAGTATATTAGTTTTGCTATCAAAAGGTGGTTTTAATTGTAAGAAATATAAACTAATATTAGTTTATGTGCCAAAAATGATTTTAAAAGTAAATTTAAACTATAGAATTTATTTTCTTTGCCTTTCTATCAAAAGAAACCTTAATGTGAAGGAAAATAATTAAATAAGAGAAGGAAAGGAATTAAAATAAAAATAGGAAAAGCTGGATTTTATATAGCATTATATTAGCATTTTATAAATTATATTCTTAACCCCGAATATATCTCTCCTCGATTCGCTAATGAGTTCAGAAGAACACCAGAAAGAAGAGACACATTGTTAGTTACGACAACTTCATGGGAAAACGCGGAAATTTGAACTTTTAAGCCAACTCTCTTTGGGGTTCAACGATGAGCCATAAGACTCCACTCACTCACTCACTCACTCACTCACTCACGGGTACGGTTACGAGTACGAGTTCAGTGGAAGTTAAAGAAGAGAGATGATTAACGAAACATTTCTTAATTTGCGTAGAAACGTAATTATACTTCCGGTTACACAGAGAGAGAAAGATAGAGGGAGCTCGGTTTCCTGTCAACCTGAGCCTTCTTTTTAATTGAATTGTCATTCGTGCCGCCTGCAGTTTATAATACAAAATGTGCTTTTATATACATTTTATTTCTCCACGCTCAATTCGCGTCCCCCAGCAGTACTCTCGGCTTCTGAAATTTGATTTATTCGAGGTGGAAGTGAGCACTTCAAATGCGTTTGCCAGATAATCACAAAGGGGTGAGAGAGGTAGGCGGTGGTGGTGTTGGTGTTGGCGGTGGTGGCAACGCTCATTGCATTCCTAAGCAGCTGCAGGGAGGAGTTGCAGCCTAAACTTGACAAATGCCACACAAAAATTCTCTCACACTTGGCCAAATTTCATGGCAAATGCTTATTATTTGTTCGACTTGTCACCTTTTGCTCGTTTTTATTTTTATTTTGATTTTTATTTAATTTTCATGTTCAGTTTTTGTGTGCAAATTTCGTTTGCAAAATTCGACCGTCAATAATTTTTTGTGCACGTTGCACACGTTTTTAATGTTTAATGGGGTAGAAATAATAACAATTGTGTATTGTATGAGCCAGGCAGCCAGACTATACAGCTAAATGGAATTTGAACGCGTTTGCATAAATTTATTTAGTCTGCGCTCTATCACGCTTCCCCTGTGGATTGTCTTTCTTTTTATATATATCTTATATATATCTGTATATAAATTATTAATGCAAGGCCAGAGTATTTTTTTGTGTTCTTTAGTTTTTCATTGCTGCAATAAGGCAAAGTCAGGGACATGAGCGTCGTTTAAAAGGGTTTAGTAGGGGGTATTTTTGTAAACCCATTAGCCCTAGGATACAACCTAGAAAGATATATCGCTAGAAGTATAATAGGGTTGTAAACTTTGATAAATCGAAATTTTTTATATCGATAAATATCGAATTAAACTTAAAAATATTTATTCTATTGCAAAATATCTGATAAATATTGTTAAATATCAAATTTAACTTGAAAATATTTATTTGATCGAAAAATATCTGAAAAATATCGAATTAAACTTAAAAATATGTATTTAATCGATAAATATCGAAGCCTATATAAATATAATTTAGTTTTATAAAATATATGCATGTTGCAAAATAAAATATATATAAAAGATAAGTTAGTTCAATAAACTGATGCTTTTGTCCATATATAAAATTCTTCTTTCCCCAAAAAGTATTATATTTTTTAGTATTACAAGAAAACCCCCTTTGACTATGCCCATGGCTGTGGCTAGCTAAGTTTTCCCCGGTTCCGGCCATAATTAATGGCATTTTCATTTTGCATTAGCATTAACATTTTCACGTTTTCCCCTTGCTCTACTCAACTCGTACCTTACTGTATGTGTAATGCTATCTTTTACTTTTTCCTTTGCCCGCAGAGCCAACAACAACTGGCAGACTACCTTCGCCTCGATCAACAAATCCAATGACAACTCGCCGCAGACGAGCAAGAAGCAGCGGGACTGCGGGGAGACGGCACGCGATAGTCTTGCCTACTCCTGCCTCCTCAAGAACGAGCTCCTCGGAGCGGCCATTGACGATGTGAAGACCGCCGGGGAGGAGCGCAACGAGAACACCTACACTCCGGCGGCCAAGCGGAGTCTCTTCAAGTATCAGTCACCCACCAAACAGGTGAGTGGGGTTTGGGGATTAAGCTTCTTGGTTCCCAGTTCCTCTTACTTGTCTTAACTAGAAAATGAACTAAATAAGATTAAGATGTGGTATAGGATAGTAAAGGATCGTATAGGATACCTACCTCTCAGATGTTGTAGTTCAGAGTCAGGTCTTGTAGTTCACAGTTTCCCCTAACATCAAGACATCTGAACTGGAAACGGAAATATATAAGAAGGAGAATAGTATGGGATAGTATAGGATAGTATAGAATAGTATTAAGGATACCTACCTCTCAGATCTTGTAGTGCACAGTTTTCCTTAACATCCAGACAATTAATAGCTTCTCAAGAGCTTCTTAAAGCGACCTTAGAAGACTGTTAATGTTGAGTATCCCCTCAAGGAGAGTCATGGAGAGTGTTCCCTCTTCCAGAGTCTCTAAGCAGCTCTCTTTCCTAAGGTCACCGAATTTGACTTTTGATTGAAGTTGGGGGCCATTGTGTGCTGCAGAATGCATTTAATTGAATTTGCAGTCGGTGCTAATTGAGGTTTTCTTGTACGTTTCTTGCTCGCAGAAAAGCAGAAAAGATCACAACAACAGGCGGTGTGAGTTGAATGAACCTATGGTGGGATCGTGGGATATATATTTTGATTTTGAACTCGGATACAAAAATATATATATAGAAGGAATGTTGTGAAAGATCCTATGCTTCTGAAAAATCTACAAATTGTTGTGTACGCTACCAAAGACATTTTTCCATGGCATGGAAAAACCCTTCACCGGCATTTAGATTTCTGTTTTCCTTCCCCCTCCTCTCTCTACATCTATCTACCATCTATTGATTCATCCCGCGAAGCTAGAAGAAAACCGGTTCGGTTTCTGTGTGAAAACTCATTGCCTTTTTGGCCTAGGCCTAAGCCTAGGAGATGGAGAGAAAACTATGCTGGGAGGCCGCGAGGTTAACACACTCTCTTTGATGCCGAATAACCGCGCGATGATGATGATGATGATGATTGGTAACTTGTTTCCAGATCTGTATATAGGTATATAGTATATATATATAATAGCTATCCAGCTTCAAATGGTCCAAATGTGCCATGTGTATGTGGCTCCGTTTGCTCTTTGCTCAAGTGTCGCTCCAAAAAGATCAGCCAGCAATGAGATGTGAAGAAAGACAAATAAAATGAAGGAAACTATTGCCACTTGTCATTAGATTCGTGGTGATCTCTCCCATCATCATCCTCATCATAATTATTATTACTGCTGCTGCTGCTCACCTGACATATTTGCTTGCTTATCAGATTTATGTTACCTCAATTGAAGAAATATAAACACATATATTTTATTGTAAACGTGTGGGTCACGTCCGTCCGCTTGTATCGTCTCTTGTGGCCCTTCTATTTTTGCTTTGACTGATTTTTGACAGTTGACACGTTGCCAGCCAGCCGCAGAAGCCAAGGAAGCCAACAGAAATCACAATAATAACAATGCCAGAGTCGAATTCCGCCAGTTTTGGAAACAAATAAGTGAGCAATGCCGAGAGCCACGCACACACACGAGGCACAACCAAGCAAACACACTTCAAATCGAGTCATAAATCAGGCCAGGGCAGAACCGAAACGATAAATACTCTTTTCTGTAACGAAAAAATGAGTCTCGAAAGAACTCCAATTAATTGAATACCTCATTTATTTGTTTGCTGGGAGCACTTTAAATTCTTCTTTTCACTTTAAAGCAAATATAATAAAGCATTTATTTTGTATACCATGCTTTGGGTTTTCCCAAGAATATCAATAAATTTGTATCAGACATAAAATTCATTTATTCTTCATTGTAATATCATCTTCACATTGGGAATGATAGAAACATGTAATATATCTTTACATAATTGAAATTTTTCATCAAAATTGTTCTATAAATCGATATCTTAACCATGCGATATCAATAATGTTATACCAGAGCAATATATTAGGCAAAAAGGCCTTAAATAACATTTATAGTAAAATGGTAATAACACCTTTACATTAGGAATGACACAAATATCGATATATCGCGAAACTTAATCGAAATTTGAAATAAACCTATATTAAAGCATTGCTATATACTAGCAATAAATTAATATTCAGTTTACTTTATTAGACCAATATACATATTGGAAAAAAATAGCAATTAAACAAAAATGTTCTCATATTTTTCCATATTTGAGATACTTACAAATTCGATATATGAAAGATATCGATATTTTCGATTGCGCTATAAAATATCAAACTTTTTTTCTCGATATACATTCCTAATTTCAATACACTCTTAAAGGAAAACATAAATTTCTCTGTAACAATAGTTGTAAAGAGATATTTCTACTAGATCTCTTGAAAAAGTCGAGTGAGGGAAATCCTCCATTAATATTAAGTGCAATTTAAATGCAAATGTTTGTTTTTATTAAATTTTAACGCTTGACTTGACACTTAATTCTGAAAAGGTAACTGCAGATTGTGTGATGACACACCATAAAGCTGCATTTAAATAAATTTAAGAAGTATATAAAATGGTTTCCCATGGCATGATTTAACATTAGAGGTGTAAAGCCATAAAAAAAGGGTATAACATGATATAAATTATGGAAAGCAAGAAACGCAACTTGAAGTGGTTGGACCGGACCGGACCCGTTGATCGTTCATCTTCAACTACTACTTCAGTGGTCTAAAACGACACTTGAGTCAATAGCTGGGATCTCCCTCTCTTTCTCTCTAGCTAGCTTTGGGTTCAAATATTCATATATTATATATTTTCTGTGCTGATGTGCTGATTAATTGCGATCGCAGCTCGGCTGACTTGGATTTGGGCCTAATGGTGGCTGTTGCTTGCCAATTGCTTCGATTTTGTGTCTCCCCGGCAATTACTCACCCACAAATCGGTGGTAATTCATCTACATCACGCCCACACAATTAACACGCAAACATATTGGGCGGCCGGCCACTCCCCTTGACTCCCTGATATTTTGGTTATTTTTTTGTGGTCACAACAAACAATATGTAATTCAATTATGTGCGGTCGCAAAGTTATTGTCATAAATAATGTGGATTGTGCTGTACACACGGGGGCCCAGCCCAACCCCCTATTATTTCTCGTCCGTAGTTCAGTGTTCGGTGGAGGAAGTGGCCCCAAATATATGGTCTCAACACTTTTGCAGACATTTTGGGGATTGGTTTCTTCGTTTTTATATTTTTTTTTTCTTTTTTCGTTGGGTTCATTGACGAGTCAACGCAGGCTGTATGAAGGAATTGTTTCTTTTCTGCAAGTTTTTCAATGAATAGCTGACCATTGTGTGCGGGGAATTTGTGGGAGAAGTTGTGTAGATAGAATATATTTTAGTCTGTGGATTGTTCTCATTGAAAACAAAAGGAATTAATTAAAATTAATATTCAGTATTAATATATTGGTACTTACTCTCATAGGACTTAATTTTTATTCGAGTTATATTAAAATCTTTGTATTAAACATGGCGAAATGCTCGAGAAAATATTCCTAATAAATTATATAAATCTCAGGTTACAAGTTCAGTTTAATTTAGAAAACTTTACATTTTATTTACTTATTCGGCTGTAAATTTATTAAGAATTTGAATATACACTTTTAGCTAGTAAGAAAGCTGAAGATCTTAAATTAAAAATGTTGCCAAGTAAATATTTTTAGGGACAAGCTACTAGACAGATCAAAATTACATTACAAACTCAGTATCAAAATTAAAATTGATTAGTTTTGCTTATTTTCTTACCTTTAAAATGGAAATTATTCTTGTCTCAGCTTATATTCTCGTCTGTCTTCTAGTTAAGACTATTTCGTGCTAGTTAATTTAATTTTTTTTTAATTACAAAGCTCCAAAACCCACCTGCTTGTGGTACCTGTGCCTGGCCATTTCGAATAGCCATTAAGTGGAATTATAGAAAACGACGAAGACCACCGACTCTTCTTTGCCCATTTGGTATGGTTCGTTTTATTGTTATTATAATTATTAATTTATGCAGCAGACATTTGCATTAGCATCGCATTAGTGGCTATTTTCGTGGCAGCAAAGTGATTAAGTTGGTCCGATCCGATCGCAGCGACAGGTTCATGGCTTAACCCTTTCCCCTCTCCTCGATTTTATTTTGTTTTCTTATTTTTCTCTGCCGTTCTCGCTGCTGGTTGGTTGTTTATTTGTTTAATTTATAAGCTTGCCTCCAAGCGCCGCCCACAGGCCAGAGTGAAAAAACCGAAAAAAAAGAGAGTCAAAATCATAAAATGAGAGAGATGAAAACAGCAAATGCCGGCCGGCAAGTTTCTTATATATATAAACATTTTGTTAAATATATATATAAAAATATATATATATTATTTTTTTTTTTTGCTTTTGTTTGGTGTTTTCTGAGCCGCACGAATGAAAGATGATTGTATTGTCCACAAAGGCATACTGTTTTGCTCCATACTGTACTCCACTGTACTGTATACTGTGCTGGCTTCTGGTTATTTAACAAGTCATTGTTAATTAAATAAATAAATAGGTTGACAGTAAACATGCAAAATTCTATAATTTAAAAATTCGTTGATAGAACAAAAAAAAAAAGGAATAGAAAGACTTAATTAACCTTTATAATTATTAATATTGTTCTGAAAAATATACTATATGCATATATAAACTATATAAACTTAAAATAGTGGATAATCTATAATTTATAAAAAAAAAGCTGAAAGTAATATACAAAATATTCTAAGCTTTGAAATTTTGAATTTAAAAATATATAAAATATCACTTAATATTAAAATATGCTATATCGATATTTTTCGATATATAAAGTATGTTATAGCGATATTTTTCGATATATGAAATATTTTATTATGGAAAAATGTCGAATTTGCCTTTAAATATTATCAAAAACTATTATTTGATTTATTTATCTCCATTTTTGGATTAAATTCAGACAATATTCCGATTTATTCCACTTATTTGTGTATATTGCACCGTAAAAATATATATTTATAAAAACTTTCGCGTAATATATCGATATAGGATCTAGATTGCGATATTTTCTGCCATCCCCTGGCCAGTACCCAAAGTTTAAGACCTTAAATTAATTATAATTTATTAAATTATAAAAACTAGAATCTAACCTGAGGGAAGTCACAAGAAAAGGTGGCTGGGAAAATGTTTAGCAACATGTTTCTTGCCACATTTAACCAGCAACATTTTCTTGCTTGCCTTCCGCCAGAAGCCCAGCATTATTTAGCTTTAAAACAAGACACAAAACTCTACAAAAATAATACAAAACCGTATTTTATGTAAAAAAGAAAAGGTTAAACCCCAACAGGGCAATGTTTTTTAAACAAAATACAACAGAAAAACGAAAAAGGCACCGCCCGTGTGCGATTTTAATCAGTTTACAAGTTGACGGATTTCCTCTTGCCATTTGTCGTCAGTTTGTTTTTGGTTGCTTTTTGGGCTTTTGAGCGCTTTTAACAATTGAATTTCTAATAGGCTTATGCCTTCATTTTTGTATCTTTATTTATATACCTATATTTATTTTTTTCTCATTTTGCTCTGCA
>JAEIHY010014058.1:0-11417 GCA_018904565.1 Drosophila tsacasi | reverse complement strand
CACTGCGTTGCAAACTTCTGACTAAAATTATAATACCCTGCAAGGGTATAAAAATGTTTTAAAATATGATGAAATGAAATGATATACATACATAAGAAACAACAGGAATTATAACACAATACAGTTTTGGTGTATATTGAAGTACTGCAAAATGTATATTTGTTTTGATAGCGTTCAATTGGTGTTGTTAAACATATTCGTATAAATGTATTTAAATTGCCTTTTTAAGGTGAAGCGCAATACATTTTCTTCTGCCTTTCGTTCTGTTTATTTTAAGTTTTTAAAAAATCTAAGCATAATTAGACACATTTTAGTAGCCATGTCTATGTTTCTATTAAAATCACCCGCAACGCCTTCCTACTTTTTACGATTTAAAAAAAGTGTACAATTTTCAAATCGAAACCCAATAAGATTCGAAAGAAAGAGCTTTCTTTTTATTTTACGTAAGTAAATTTCCATATAATACACCCTACTGACCTGAAGCCGTTGAACACTAGAATATACGTAATTGTTGAGTTAAAAATATTTACATTTATTTCGTTGTTTTTTTTTGTGGTTTCAGAAACCAATTCAGAAATTAATTTTTACAATTTTTATGAGTTCAAGCTTTGAGCGTTTGGTTGAGAATGGGTCGATTTCCGTTTCCGGCGACACAGAGGGCAGCACAGATGGCACCAAGGCGCCTGGGATCATCCATCGGCATCCTTGATCCTTGGATAGTCCACGAGACCGGGGAACCTCAAAAAATACAGCCACAAATTCGGAAGGAGCTAGTGATGACACGGGGGTTCACACGGCGGTGATCAAGTGGGCGTCATCCTCGTTGATCCGATCGGATTTGCCATTGACCTCGATCGTGTGATTCGACTCCGTGTCGCTGGGTTCCTGTTCGGCATCCTCCTCCTCCTCGTCATCGTCATTGTCGCCCTGGGAGGAGTTTTCCCCATTTTCCTGTTCGGGTGATTCGCGCTCCTCGTTCTCCTCGTAGATGACGTCACAGCTGGTGGCAATAGATTTGGGCGGCGGTTTCTTCACCGATTTCCCCCCGCCCTTCCGGTCGCCATTTTGCTGCAACTCGGACATCTGGATCTGCATTTCCCGCAGGCGATCGGTGAGCACATAGAGATCCCGCTCCTGACTCTCGCAGCGGGTCCTGAGCTCAGAGATCTCACGGAGGTCCTCGGCTCTGGGGTCCCGTCGCTCGTATCTCATGCGCATCTCCTCGAATCTACGGAGAAAGGGTTTGACATTTTATTTAAATTATAAGATTGGTTAAAGCAAGGGACAGTGGATACTGACTCAGTGTACAAAAGCCCACGACACGGACACGGAGAAGCCAATAGATAGTAAGGGGGAAGTAGATTTAAAGAGGTTCTCCAAGTTCTTAATTCCGTGATTTGGTGGTGATTTACAATTTTTAAATTGTGTTTTTTCAAACTGAATTCCTCTGCACCAACTTTTAAAATATACAAATATTTTACAGGAACAAAATGTACAGACAAAGCCATTAAATGAAAATATTGTAATTTTATAAACCTTTATTTTACTTGTGAGTTCTAGAAATCACTAGAGTTCTTGAGGTACCGAATTCAGTGATGCTATGCTTTTTTAGGGTTTTTATTAACACTACTGATGTGTATATCAGCACTGATGAAATGTATTTAGATTAGTTTACTTTAAACAAATATATAATATTATAGAGCCTTTATTATTTACTCTATTTAAAAGAAAGGCACTGATTGTAAGTGCTTCTCTGTAAAAATCACAGAAACTTCAGTTCATAGGCACTGATTTTACCCCGAAATGAAAGCGGAATTTAGAACTTGGTTGGAGGGGAAAGTGGGATGGTTCTTGGGTAGCTCTGGTGGCTCTTAGGGCCCACTTACAGGTTGGTCAGGCAGCGGCACTTGCGGTGCAGCTGCTCGATCTCGTTGGCATTGCTGATGTCGCGCTTGTCCAGCGCCGCCTTCTCGGCATCGTAGGCCGCCTTCAGGTCCTTGAGATTGCGCTGGTGCCGAAGTTCTACATCGCTGCGGACGCGGATGCAGGTTTGGGTTCAAAGTCGGATTCGATTCGGATTCGGGTTTTTGTTTGTTTGTGGTTATTCAGGTTAAATAGATGGGGCAGAGGTTGGATACACACACATAGCGAGAAAGAGAAAGTAAAATATTAGGAAAATAGTAACTAAGAGGGGTTTCTGAAAGCTCTATATTCTATCTACTAAAATAATTTTAAAAAAAGTTAAATTTGGCATTAAAGTGTGTACTCTTAAAGTAAACTCATCAAAAGAGAGACTCTCAGTAGCAAGAATTCTCAATAAGCAATTTTAAATCAGTTAAATAATTTATTTAAACCATATTCCTATGTCGGGTAATATTGAAATTATAGAGGACATTTTTACACAATTTGAGGAACACTTAAGCCCCTATTTTCTAATCCCTATATTTTACAGATCACCCCTTGATTTGATAAAAGGTCGATAGGTCAAGCTGTAACTGTTGTTAACTGGCAGAGGGTTAACTATTTTATTGGCGCATTAGGAGATGACGGTATTTGATATAGAACACAGCGACAATATTGAACACTAAGCATGCGAGGGCGATCAGCGGCGACATGGTCAGATATAGAACATATATGGTTGGCATATACGGCCACGCCCCCTTGGCCAGCGCCCACATCCAGGCTGGATGGTATGTCGATTCCCCTAAATGCCGATCCATCATGCTGAATGAGTGGAAAAAAAGTGTGAAACGAGAGAAATCGAGATGAACAACGCCTCCAAGGTGAGAATGAATGGAGAAAAATGAGTGGGAAACTAGGACATTCAATATGCAAGCCAATGGTTACACTAAGGCGGTCTCAGGATATCAGGCAATTTTATACTGAGGAACTTTGTTAATATCACAGGTAATTTCAGGTGTCTCCACTCACTTGAATCGTTCATCGGCAGCGGCCATTCTGGCGCGATGTCGCTCCACAAGTTCCTGCATCGCCTCGTCCCTCTCCGTCTGCAGCTTGGCCTTTTGAGAGTCTAAGTATAAATAAATTATATAAATCAGCAGGGATTTCAATGATTTGTAAGTCCAAGAAGAACTCACCCAGCTCTTTGCGATGCGCATCGACCATATCCTGCGTGGAGAGCTGCAGCTCCTTGGCAAATTCCTCCTTCACCTGACCCAGGCGCTCGCGGAACCTCTCCTCCATCTCGGCCTTCTCCGTCTCAAACTCCTTTTTCAGCCTCTGCTCCATTTCCACGCGTCGATCCTCCTCGCGGCACATGGCGTTCTGGTACTCCCGATCCGCCTTGTCCAAATGCATGCGGGTCTGGAGCAGGGCATTATCGGAACGTTCGCGCAGGCTGAGGAAATCCTGCTTCTTCAGCTCGAGGCTCTCGTGCAGATCCTCGATCTAAGGGGGTATTTAAAGGTGATTCAAGTATGTTTGAGTATGGATTTGTGGGATAAACAGCCCACCTCGGCTCGCAGTTCCTCCTCGTTGGCGGTGTATCGGTTGGTCAGTGCCCGCAGCTCCTCAATGTGCTCATTCTGCAGCTTGTCCAAGGCATCCCGGCGCTCGTCCACATACACGGACTCCAGTTCATTTGTCAGTCTTGTCATCTCTGTGCTGTGGTTGCCCAATTAGGGATAAAATATTAGGTTTAAAGGGATTCCTTCTTATATGCAGGCATTACTTACTAGAGTTTGTTTTCCCAGAAGGCGGCGGCTTCGTTGCGTACCTCATCGATTTTGTAGATCGTCTGACGCTCCTTGTCATAGATGGCACTGTGGGAGAATATAATAATATCAGTGAGAGTCCAGAGAGCATATGTAAGTCCTTGAAATACCCACTTATCACACTGATATTTGATCTTGTGCACAGCCTCGATCTGGGCCTCGAGGTTGTCATTGGCCGACTGCAGATCGGCCTTCAGGTTCTCGATGCGGTCCATTAGAGTCTGAATGGATTGCTCCTGCTCGCTGACCACGCCCCTCAGGGAGTTCACCTGCGCCTGGCAGGTGCGCAGATGGTCCGCCTCCTTGCGGCGCGACTGCAGCTCCTGCTCCAGTTCCTCCGCCTTGGCGGTTGCCTGTTTCCGCTCGTAGTTGGACTTGTCCACCTTGTCCTTGCACTGGCGCTGCATC
Organism: Drosophila tsacasi; assembly: GCA_018904565.1. Taxonomy (NCBI): domain Eukaryota; kingdom Metazoa; phylum Arthropoda; class Insecta; order Diptera; family Drosophilidae; genus Drosophila; species Drosophila tsacasi. Next base: position 7,275 of record JAEIHY010014058.1, on the reverse strand, counting down.
TGCCGCAGCTGCCACTCGCAGTCGGTCATCAGGGATTCCTCTTGCTCTGAGTGTCACAAGGTTTTTGTTTAATTAAATGGCTAAGCACGCTGAAAGGGTGTAGTGACCCACCTCGGTTGTGTGTCCTGAGCATTTCGAACTCCTTCTGCCACTTGTCCTCGCAGATTTTACGCTCCGCCTCGGAGTTGTCCAGCGCGCTCTTCAGGATGCGTATTTGCTCCTCCAGCTCCGCTCGGATCTTCTCCACCTGTTGGCGCCATTCCTCAGCCTCGACCTGGGCGTTGGCTAGTTGGGTTTGCAAACTGCCGGCCAAGCTCTGGTTCTGTTTGTACTTCTCGGTTAGTTCGTGGTACTTGGCTTCAAGTTCGTCTAGGGAAATAAATGAAAATCATCAGTGATCGAGATGTATATCGACAGCTGAATATTTTAATGCGCATTTGAAGATAACTTGGCGCATGAAAAATGAGGAATAATTATACAATAAATGCCACCGAAAATGAGTGATTAATTAACTAATTTAATTCGCTTGACACCCACCATATTTGCGCTGGAATTCATCTTGATCTTCGCTGTATTTGTGCCGTAAATGGACCTTCTCATCCTCGAGGAGGTGCAGCTTTTTCCGCACATACTCATCGTCCTTGTGAGCGGCCCCCAGTTCACCTTGGAGTCCTGCAATGTTTTCAATGAAGACCAAAGAGCTCCTTAGAGAAAACTATGATATATTCCACTCACTTTCCACGTTCCATTGCTTGAGGGAGAGCTCCTGTTCCAGGGCCTGGATCTTGAGCTGCATATCTCCCACCTTGGCCTCCAGTTGGTGGACATTCCTGTGGGCATCGTCCAATTGGCTGCTAAATCGGGCTTTCTGCTGCTTCAGCTCCTTCCTGCAATATCGAGTACAGGGATGAGTAACACTCGGAATGGCATAGAGAGATAAATCCCTAGACAGATCAGCTCAACTGTCAGACGAATATATCAGACACAAACTTGTCACTGAATAATCCCCGACACAAAAACAAAATGAATCACAAACGTGTTGAGCGCACGCAGCGCGAATATAAATAAATAAATAAAAGTAAACCGCAGAAGAATAATTATTATTATTATTTTATATATCGTGTATAGATATCGCGCGCACCTATAGCTAGACATCTGCCTGACGTAATTTGGATGGAAAGCTCGTTAAACCTGAATGAGGTGTAAAAACAGTGGGAATGTCTTCCTCAACCATAATTTGTTGAGATACAATATGTATACAGATATGCCAACGGACACAGACGTAGACAAAGATACAGCAACACTTTTATATAATATAGTATTTTATATATGTGTATTTGTCTCGGTTCTGTGCTTTGTTTTGTTTTGGCTTTTCAACGCAAAAATGAAATACGTTTTAATTGAATTTATCCTAGTCGATTCTTGGTTGCTGCGAAAATGCGCAAAGTTTATTTTTAAATCAACGAATTTTCGTTGTTTTTGTTGCCACATTTTGCCAACTCTTTGTCGCTCTCTACGACAAGTACAGTGCGATTCGAAAGAGTTAAAAGGATGTGTGTAGTAAATACAATATTGTCAAGAAAGTGGTAAGAGGTAAACAATTACAAAAATATTGAATTATTATTAAATTAAATAAGGAAGACAAAGTGATGAAAAAGATCTTAAGAAGCATAGAAATTTTATAATATAAAAGGTAAAAATTTGAATTGATTTAAATGCTTCATGATTCCAAATAATATATAAAATTCTACCTAAATTGCAGTTTAAATACTTGCTAATAATGTATCTAGCTCTTTGCCTGATTATATTTTCTTGCAACTAAAACTATGCTTACAAAATTGCACTGAAACTTTGGCGTTTACAAAAAAATAATCAAAAAACATAGGAAATTAAAATTTTTGTTAGAAGATAAATAAATTATCAGGCTTATTGTGTTTTTAGAAGTTTGAAAACATTTGACATACTGCTTTACTTAATACAACATTTCTCTCTGATGATTTGATCATTTTGTACAATTTGATTTTTTTTTTAGAAAAATAATAGTTTTTAAACTTATATAAAAGTAAAGCTTAATAAATGAACTATTTTCTATTAAAAAAGCAACTCTCTATGCATATTCCTAGAATGCATTTTTTAACGACCAAATTACATACATATTTTAGGCATACTTTGCCTAGCCAGTGTTTATACATTTTGTCAGGCACTGTCCCCATTATGCGCACATATGTATGTTTCGTATAGACAATAAGAAGTGAATTTATCAAATTTTGTGACACGCGGGCGCAGCTTTGCTCTAGAGATAGGCAGACGGAGATAAAGATAGATAGGGAGAGACAGAGCAGATTCTCATCTCTCAGAAGCAACTCGTGTACTTAGATTGAAAGTTATTTCAATTATTTTTGGCAAGAGCAGCATCTCTGCCAGCGATGCCTGTGAACTTTCCGTTGCGAATGCATAGCTGGCTGCTTGGATTCTTTTGTGTTTATGCCCAAGTTGCTCATTAAATTGGATTAGATAAACAACGGGTGTTGAAGGGGAGAAGGCAGTCGAAGCTTCAGGAAAGATGGCCATTAGTTATTCAAAGGAAATTACGCATACGCCGCATGTGCCCGCGGAATAAACAATCTTTCAATGCTAGCCGCCAGAGAGGAAGATACAGCACCTCTCCCGCACGCCCAATCAATTATCCACCAAAATCAAGAACAACCCAAATAAAATTCCACAAGTGCACGCCCCCTTCTTGCCCATTTCCTCACAAGTTCGCTCTAATTATGAACGTTTCTAAAATTTACTTGTCTTTTTTCTGCAGTCCGCCTGAAATAAGCAAAGCGAATAAAACTAGAGCAGGCATATCGTGTTCTATGCACATGAGAAAATATGATTGAGAAAAAACCACAAGGATTCTTGCAAGTCGAAGTGGTGGATACTCTGGAAAACTATGAGACACTGTTGTCCTTTCATAAAGGAAATTAATGGAAGATAGTTTCCCATTACATCTTGACTTTTAATTATTTAAAATGAGTTTAGAAAAATACACAAAATCACTTGTAGCTAATATACTAATTTTAACCGAGTGTTTCTAGAGATTTTCCATTATCCAAATATTTATTTTTTTATGCCCAATCCCAAGCATTATACCCTCTGTCAGAGTAAGCCAAAAAACAAGCGTGGGAAATGGTCGACATGTTGCCAAAAAAGAATTGTAGGCGAAGAGGAAGACACCGCCAAACGAAAAATGACGAAGTGAATTTATTTTTGCCCTCGGACGAGTGTTCGTTCAACTGATTTTCAACGAAATCTCAATGTTTATTATTATTGAAACACGAAAATTTACATAAATATAATTTGTCGAAATAATTTTCGCCATTTAAATATCAGACACTTGCCGCACCGGCTGTCATAATCTGTCATATCGGACGAAGGCCAAACAAAGCCACCGAAAATGCCACCAAGCGATAGCTTTCACATTGCGTATACGTAATGAGAGACACGAACCGAAGCCGAAACAAGTGGGATTTTCTAAGGAATTTGTTTCTATAAATATTGTTATTAGTTGAGAATATGCTGTGAAGGCAGATGATCCATCAAAACTGATCACATGAAAGGTTGTATAGTTTCTCACAACTACAAATGTAGTTTAAGGTAAATAAATGTATTCTTAATGCCAAATCTATATACATATGTTTAATTAAATAATGCCCTAATTCATGAAACTAATTTTCCTTAATGCAAAATATATAAAGGCACGTTTGATTGGCAGATGCCCGAATATATGCAGAGCCAGTATTTATACGTGGTGATCCATTTAAAAATAGGCGCCCCTGACTACTGGAAACGCAAATCAAACAGGAAAATCAAATTGGCAAAAGAACACAGAGTGAAAGCAACAAACGAGGGGGAATTTTCCGCTGAATGGTGATCCGTGTGGGAAACCAGAGCAGCAGGCATGTTCCATGACACAAAGATCAAGATAAATTGGCTGCATCTTGCCATGTTAATGCCGAAATTGTTGGCATGCGCAAGTGATTAAATAAATACGTCGCACTTTAGGCCGAAACTGTTGGTACTAGCCGAAAATCAAGTATACGCCCGAGGGGATAGGCATTAATAAGCTGACTTAAGCTAGTTTCAGTATTGATAAAGTTTAACAATAAAAGCCTTGTTTTCGGTCAATTATTTAATTAAACAATTAATACAATATCCAAACTGGATAATTTTGTATTTAGCTTTTCTTTTGTAAGGGTTTTATGACATTAAAATAATAATTGCTTGATAATATGGGTAAATGCATGAAAATTATTCAATTTATTTTGATTTAAAATAGTTTTGTTCAATAGCTACTTTCACTAAAAGGGATTTAAACCCTATAACTAACAGTTAAAGTTAGAAAAAATAGTATGTCCTGTTTCCAAACAACGTTCACATAACACCATTTTAATTGTTTCCCTTAGTTTACTTAGTTTACTACTGAAAAACCCTCAAAAAATTTCTTTAAGAATGAATCCCAGCTATTTAAATTTTGAGCTCACCTGAGTTCCTGATTGTCAAACGGACTCTCCTGGCGCACCGGCTTGTTCAGAACACTCCCGTCCTCGATGATCTCGATGCTGGGCGGCATGTCCTGGCCGAGGCAACTGTCGTCCCAGCTGCGCTGCTTGGGACTGCCGCTCCGACTGCGACTGCGACCCTCGACGTGGATGGGAATGAAGTGCACATTGCCCAGGCTGTTGCCCCCCGCTCCATTGGCGATATTGATGTTGATCTGCGAGTCGCCGCCATTTGTGGTCGCTGCTGCCCCGCCTCCGGCTGTTCCCGCTGCTGTGCCCGATGCGGATGCTGATGTGGCCGTGCTGGCGGTCGTTGACTCCACAACCACATCCGGCAGACTGATGCTCTCGATGCATACCAATCGCTCGCTGAACTCGCTGTCGTCGAGTTCGTCGCACTGCAGAAAGGTCTCCTCGCAGTCGGTGGAGTTGCCGTCCCGGATGAAGTTCAGGTGGTGGTTCAGGTGATGGGAGGAGCTGCGTGGCGGTGGCTGTGGCGGCGACTGCTGCTGGCGCTGGTGCTGCTGCGGTGGCAACTCCTGATCCCCAATCCCCGAGTCCGCATAGCTGCTGCTCAGATTGGAGTCACTTTTCAGGGCGCTCCTTTCGCTGCTTGCCGACTGGCGAGAGGTGCCATGGGTCTGCTGGTGCCCAGCATGTGCCTCGTACTCCAAGTCCACGGCCTCATCTACCTCGTCGTCGTCGTCCTCATCCCGCTCCTCCTCCTCCTCCGCTTCCTCTTGGACATTCTCCAGCTTGACATTGCTCAGGCGTGTCCAGGGGCGGCTATTCGTATTTTGATATATGGTCGCTGGTATATCGGAAGCAAAGACCTCATCCTCCAGGGTCTCTATGTGCGCCTCATTGAGTTCCTCGATGTTCAGCGAGTGTTCTGCGAGGTGGTTCAGCTCGTAGAAGGTCTCGTGCGGCTCCGCCTCCCCCTCAGACGAGGTCGACGAATGGAAACTGCAATCCTCGACCGTGATTTTGGGCACTTCCGGTGATTTCTGATGACGCGGCGGGGCCTGCGGCGGCGGCGGCTGCGAACTCACGACCGACTCACGGAACTCACGCGGCGTGCTGGCACGCGAACTCTGCGCCGAACCGATTTCGTTCGGTTTGGCGCTGGTCTGGCCCATGGTTATGTCACTTAATTGCTGATGCTGTTGCTGTTGCTCCTGCTGCTGCTGGTGCTGTGTCTGTTGCTGCTGCGGCGCTTGGTGTTGCTGCTGCTTGGCCAGATGTTGCTGCGGGGAACTTGCATTGCCGGCTGTCGGCAACTGTTGCTCCTCCGGCTGCTGCTGCTGCTGCTGTGTTTCCCGCTCAACGCTTGCCGCTTGAATGAGCTGATCGCCGCCGAACGAACGCATTGCTCTTGGCTTTTCACGCTCACTCTCTGCCGGAAAATGCTGGCGCTCTGCCGGAAAATGGCCGTGCTCTTCGCTAGCTCCAGCTGGGTTACTGCGCTCTTGGCTCGTGCTCTTCGCTCTTCGCTGATCGTCGCGGACGTCGTTCTCTGGGCAACTATTATTAGCCAAAGTCATTTGATAAGTATTCGGGGATGCGAGCGCGGGGTCGGAGTTCGTTTCAAGGTGTGCCGCGCTGGCGATTACGTCTTTGGCATTACTTTTATTCGATTTATTTGTCTTGCCAGTGGCTGCGATTTGCTGATGTTGCTGCTGTTGCTGATGGTGCTGATGGTGCTGCTGTGACTGCTGCTGCTTTTGACGCTGGTGGTTTCGACCACGCGCCATGAAAATGTCGCTGAGGAACTCGCGACTCTTCTGCAGAGTCCTGCGCTTTTTCGGCTCGGTTTCTGGGCTCTTGGGCGTGCTATCCCCGCTCGAGGGAAGTCGGAATCCTCCCAGGGAAAGCAGCGATTGTCGCTTTTGGGGATCGTTCTCGGTACGCTGGCGATGGGCGACGATTGCGGGGGCACTGGGACCATCGATTTGTGGCTCGCTAATGCCAATTAATGCCCGATCTCGATTGCGTTGACCACCACCTCCAACGGTTCGGCTCGCGATCGCGCTGGCTGCCTCGTTTTGACTGCTGGGAGCCGCATTTCGACCATCCGTCGTCGTCCTCGCATCTCCGTCCGTTTTATTTATATACGAAAGATTGTCGGAGCGACCATTAGCAGCTGTTTTTGCTAATTTTAAACGCTCTTCGTCGCCGCTGCCAGCTTCATTATCGCCATCGTTGTCATCATCGCTGGCGAAGTCCTCCAGCTCTTCGATCACCGCCCGTCGTGCTGCTCTTTCCGGCTTCTCTTGCTGGCTAAGAGCACCCGGTAGCCGTGGCCCCGTCGTCCCTGCGGCATTACTGCTGCCCCATCTCGGGGGTCTGTCCTCCTCGTCGCTTGTGTCGTACACTTTCGACTTGTGCGTTTTTCCACGACGCGATCTTCGCAGCAAATTGAACATCGTGCCTCTCTTAGTAGTGTCTCTTGGGATTAGTTTTTGATATTATATCTCTTCTTCTATGTCCATTAACTCTCCTGCGGTTGCTGCTGCTCGTTTTGGTTGATCTTTCGTTGTGTGCTTTTCGTTTAATAAACAAATCGTTGCTTTGTTGCAATTATTTCGGATCTCTATGTGTATTATAAATGCTTTCAACCTGTTGAAAATATTTTACAAATATTACATTAGTTTCGGTCGCTTGTGAGTGGCACGAGACCTAATTGGCCTCAATTATAATGCTTGATCTTGAGTTTACCCCGCCCGCA
>JAEIHY010014055.1:0-21193 GCA_018904565.1 Drosophila tsacasi | reverse complement strand
ACTTATAGCTCTTGGTTAGCACTATAATTGGTGTTAAGGTCGATTTCGGACAATTGTTCGGTTTCAAGATAATTACAAAAATGTAAGATTTTCCCACGCGACACAGACAGAGTCACTTTTTCAGCGAAACTTGATGACAAATTTTAATGCAGCTAATTTTAATAATATTATATATCAATTCATCTTAAAAATGTATTTGAGTTGACTTAAAAATATTAAGTAGCTATTTTTTTAATTGAATTTTAATCACTGTCGCACGCGACCTTTTCTTCCATCGTTCTTTTCGTGATGTTTTTCACATTTAAGTAAATCAGAGAAGCATAAATGTGGTCTCTTGTGACTCTTTGCAATCTCCCAGTAATGATAGAAAGCAAAAGTCCCAGCATATTTCCACTGCTTTGGAGACTTTTATCAAAACACAACTTGATCTTTTTTATGGTGGTTTTCATAAAAATGAAAAAAAATCTCGAGTTGTGCAAGTTTGCATTCGTATATTTTGAAATTTGTCTTAGAATATGATAAAGGCTTTCACATTTTATCCATTGGAACATTTCCTAATAAATACTCATTTTAGAGCATTTTTTGTGGTTTTTGCCGCGGTTGTACTTTCCAGAGAATATCCCATATATAGTGTACAAACTAATTGAAATTGGCAATTTACACTTCGTGATATTAAAGCAGACTGTAATTGAATTTCTCTATTAATGGAATAGCAAGTTAAAAAATGTATAACAGTTAAAGCAACACAACTTTTATTTTATATGTGAGGCTCTTTTCTTATTTATCAATACAATCTTGGAATCAACAAAATAATGATGGAGTCAGAAAACACATCGGAGGCTTTGCTCTAAAGTTGCCAATTACGCGGAATGTTTACGGGTCTTCACAGAGTTGCTTTCACCGGTTCATTTCGTGTCCCATATTAATCTCGAAAATTTTTACTACACAGCCAATTTTTATAAAGTTTATATTCTATTTAAACTTAACATAGCAGAGCTTCTTAATTTAAAGGAAGGTTGGAGTAAAAGAGGAATGCTTACATTAGGATGACCTAATTTATGTATAGAAATTGAAAGCCTGAAAAGTGTAAAAAAAATTTTTAAAGGCAGAAAAAGAGGTTCAAGTCGAGGTACCATTTTGCGCCGCCCATTTTTCCTAACTTGCACTCATCAACAGCCGAGTCAATTTAGCCAAGTTTGGGGGGAAACAAATTTATACATATTTTTTTTTAAATTAAACAAAAATAGTATTGAAATTCAACAAAAATAATATAAATTAAATTAACAAAAATTCTAAATTTGTATACATTTTAAATTCAGTATGCAGATATTTTTTGTAAGCCCTTGAAGAGCTTTCCAAATTGAAATTAATGCATTTTTGTCTAAGTTATGATTGATTTAAAATTCGGCCTCTTGGTTCCAATGGCAAACTGCAAGGGTATACAAACTTCGGCTGCCCGAAGTTAGCTTCCCTTCCAGTTAGTGTTCGTATTGATACAGGTATATGTACATGAATTAGTATGAAGAAATTGGTAAATATATTGGGGTATATATGTATATAGTCCTAAGCTAACGTACCCACTGTGCACTGATTGCTCGCCATCTCTCTCGATTGTAGATTGCAAATTGTAGAGAGGCAGGGCCGTGTAACCCCCATGATTCCATTACATTTGATCAGCTTTTTATCCCTCTCCCTTGTAGCATCGGGAAATACTGGAGAGATTGGAGGAGGCGGAGACGGCCAATAACCATTTGTTGAAGCGTTTGGATAAATTAAAAAACGCCAAGAGCGCCATTCTAAAAGACTTATGACCTAAGATGGGAAACAACTGCATTATTGCCTCCAACCACAACGACGTCGCAGCATCATCCGATGATGGCACCAAAAGAAGCAGCACGGCATTAACAAAGTCTGAATGCGATAAGACATAGAAGATACAAGTCCCGGAAGCCAGCACACATCCTACGTTATACATTTAATACACACTTAAGGGGATCCCCGCATCCCCACTCTTATGCGCATGTGTACTCCTCCAGCGGCGAACATCAGATTGTGTTTATTTATAATACGTTTAGTGCGAAAATTAGTAATAATATCAAATTGATTCATTAGCGGATATACCATACATATATATATTGATTTTGTGCCCACACTACCGTTAATGACATTTATGCGATTTTTTTTTTATTTTGTTACGTGAGCGAGAGGCACAGTTCATGCTTTTGATTTAACATAAGGTTAAACGCAAATATATTATGTAATAACATTGTTCTGTAATATTTCAAATTAAATATATAAACATTTTATTTAATAACACCTGAAATAGTGAGGAATATTCATTTAACAGAGGGGCAGAGATATAGAGAGAGCTTCTTAATAATTTCATGTTGTATTCTCCAAAATGGACACAATTAGCTTTGCCTTAGCTGCCACCTTGAAGGCGAAAATTACGAAAGTGCTCTGTTTTTCATATGTTTTTAACAAAATTCAATTAAAATGCATACTATATTTTTAACGTTGATTTGGAAGAACTTTAAAAAACAAGACCACCACAGGATCATATTCCTGATGTCCATTTTCGTGCCTATCGTTGCAGCCGTGGTGCCCTTAGTGACTCCTTACTACGCTTATCATGATGGTGAACTGAACGCGAAAAGGTTCGATCACGACACGAGTTTTGATTTCAAATGGAATTCGCTTATTGAGAAAATTAAGGCTCGACGCGATCGCATGCTGAGGGCACAGTTGAAGTAAGTGTGAGTGTCCCCAACCGGCAAGAGCATGATTCGTTGTCAAAATTCGTTCTAAAATCCCATTCGGTAATTTTCAGTTTCAAGGCCAACGTATTCATTCCGCAAATAATGGTGGCATATGCAAACAGTTCGCATTTGGGCCTAAAAAAACTCATGGAGGCAGCAATGGGAAATCTGGGCATCAGTAAAAGCCAGATTAGTGGATATGAAAATTGCAATGCTATGCGCAGCAACGCTACCTTTGAGAACTACATCGCCAGCGTTTGTTTTCACATTAAGGCCGGCGACGAGTCGAAGAATGGCCTGCCTCGAATGCTGCACTTCTCCATAATCATGCCCGCCGAGGTGCGCGACTATGAACACACTTGGATGGGTCAGACCTGGAGGCACAGCAGCGGGCCCACCATTTTTCGTAATTTACTGAAGAATACGGAGGAAATTGTTGATCCTGGCGATACGACGGAATATTTTCGGGAGGGATTTGTGCCGCTGCAGTACTATATTAGCATGGAGTATGTACGGATGGCTTCCAGGGATGCCAAGATGCCACCTGCTCGCTTGCATGCCATGACTCCGACTGAAGTTGCCAAAGTGAAATTCTCCGAGTCTACAATCATCACAGCCAAACTGGTAATGGTGCTGGGTTTTATGTTTCCGGTGATTATACTAGTTAAGGTAATATATATATAATATAATAATAATAATAATAATATAATATAATATAGTAATATATAACATATATTATATTAAATATATTCCCAGTTAATCTGATTTCCCTTTCAGCTCATTGTGGAGGAGCACGAGTTGGGACAGTGGTTCGTGCTTGCGGATAACAATGCCAGTAACTGCTTACAAGTGACGGCCTGGTTCTTCAACGCCAGCACCCAGCTGCTGCTAACATCGTTGATTCTCGGAGTGTTGATTATGGTATGCTGCTTTTTCGGCATTCCAGTTACCCAACTGTGTTAAAATAACTCCCTTCATTCATTTCTTTCAGTATACTACGACCTCGACTCCCAACTCGATACTGTTATTCACTGTGCCCTTTCTCGCCTCATACAGCATCTCTGTGGCCAGCTTTATCATCTTCGTATCGGCGATAATACGCAGCACGAAATTGGCACTGGTTTTGGTGCCCATCCTTTGGTTCCTTCTGCCGTTTCCCTTTCTGTTCAACGATGAGCTCAAGTTCGAGACGCCGTATACTCTCTACTTGATGGCCACTTTTCTGCTGTGCAATGTCACCCTGAGTCGGGGACTAACCCAACTGCTGTTCTTTGTCGAGGCCGAAAATATCACCGATGATGATACATATTTACATTTTCAATTTCCTGGCCTTATCGCGATCTTTTTAGCTCAGGCAGTACTATTTTGGCTCTTGGTCCCCATAATTCAAATGGACGAGTGGATGATTGTGTGGCGTTTCCTGACGTCTATACCGAGAAGGTGCCGAAAATGTTGCCGACGAAAGAAACACCATCATCATCACAGGGAGAGCAGCCTTATCGATGAGGACGAAATGTGGGAGCCAAGGGAAACCAGATTGATGATGACCAACGATATAAAACCATTCGTGGGCATAAATTTAGCATTTGGAAGCCATAAACACACCTACGGCAAGCTTAAAAAGGATATGAAAAAGAACAAAAGGATAGCGGGTTTAGAGTTTCAACGTGTCTACAAGAAATTTGGGACAACCTATGCGGTTCAGAAGTTCTCGCTAAGTGTGTTTCCCGGGGAAGTTGTAGTGCTGTTGGGTCACAATTCGTCCGGAAAGTCGACCATTATGAGAATGATACGTGGCCTGATGCTGCCGACACATGGCGAGATCTTATTTTCGGGCGTTGATATGTTCAAGAATAATTTGTGGGTCAACCGAAAGGCCCATAGGACTACTGGAATCTCCTTGACCACCAACGCATTGTTCACCGAGTTCACTGTGTTCGATCACCTGGTGCTCTTCAGCCGGCTGCGCGGCCTCAAAAAGTCCGAGGCCCGCGAGGAAGTGAAGGCCTATATAGGATTAATGCAAATTGAGAATATACAATGGATACGAGTGGGGAACCTGAGCATCGGTCAGAAGCGGATTGTGCAATCGATATGTGCCTTCGTTGGCCGAACCAAGATTGTCATTCTCCACAAACCCCTGGACGGCGTGGACGAGTCAACGGCCAAACGGTTCTTTAGCTTTGTTCAGCGAGAGAAGAGGAAGCGCACCATCTTTGTCACCACTAATCGGTCGAAGGTGGCGAGTTCCCTGGGCGACCGCATTGGCATTCTGGTGCAGGGTCGTCTGATGTTCCTGGGAACCGAACGACAGTTGGGCGAGAACTTCAATGATGTCTATCGATTGGTAAATCAATCGACACAGAATTGTGCTTCCACTACTAAACACCCATCTAACCTATCATCTTACAGACTGTCTATGGCAATGCAAGCTGTAATTACGACATCATACGGACGTATTTGGAAGAGTTTACTTCAACTGGCGTCGAAGTGGAATCCAAAATGGGCGACTTGGCAGTTTACCTTATAGGTAGAGAAGACTTTACCGGCATGGTTAGCTTGCTTGATGACCTACCGCGGAACATGGCGGACCTGAATATAGAGGGCTTTAAAGTTCAGGAATGCAGCCTTGACCAAATTCTCATCAATTGGTTCACACCGGAGCCGTTCAACTTTGCCCTTCACGAATTGGGACCAGAACGTAACAGACATCGGGCCAAAAATGAGCCCTTCAAGAGATTTTTAAGACGGATGTCGCACTTTTTAATTGTATTGCGCCATCGCTCGTTAATTGATATGTATAACCCGTACTTTCTCATTATCAAGACTGTGATGCCCTTGTTCGTGACCCTGTGGCTGGGCTTTTGTATCATATACCATCCGTTAAATGTCTCGACGCCAGGTATCAAGGTCTTTCCCCTTGCTAATCATGCCAGTAGTGGTGGCATAAGCCTTGCCCAAAAAGCATTACCGATTGACTACAATGGTCCCCTGAAAGCTGCCTACTACGGATACCTAACAGCGGGAGCCAAGGAAGTTATCAAGGACTTGGACATTACGGATATGAGAAAGATGCGTAACGCTTTTGGGTCAGACGTAGACAGAATGATACTGGCCACAGCTAAGTTCAAGGCGGACGGGGTCGAGGCTAGGTACAACGATAAGTGGGGTCACGCAGCCCCCCACAGTCTGGCGCTCGTGATGAATTCCCTAGCCGTGTATGTACTTTACTTCCATCTTCCATCTGTAATCTATATATGTATTTTATATGTATGATTCATATTTCGCAGGGGCTTCGTTGGCCCCGATTCCGGTATAAGGGCGGAAATGGAGACGCTGCCCTTCTCGACCCTACATCCCCCGAAACAGTACAATGTACCCCTGCTGAGCTTGAGCGTGATTTGCTTCAGTTTCTGCCTCATCTGGACCATGCCCATGTTGTACATGAACCTCAGCCAAACCCACCGCTTCAACTATGTCGAGCTGATCGCCGGAATGCGGCTGAGCGTGTTGGTCTGTGCCATCTTGCTCTATGAGATGGTCGTATTTGTGTTTTCCTTTATCACCTTCCACCTGGTCATCATAATTCTAGCGCTGGACGCCATGATGTACAGTGAATTCTTTCGTGAGTATTTATTGATTTATTTAATATTATGATCCTAATTCGTTCACCAGTGATCTATACACACATCGTGATGGTGGTGACCCTGAATGTCATCAGCATTAACGTTCTGATTTCCCTTGGAGCGGCAGTTACCCATAATGCTTACCTGTTGGTCCTCACATTCCACTCGTTTGGCATACTCATTTATTTGTTTGTCAGTGAGTTTTCAACGACCACCGAAAAGTATGTAGGCATTATTATGGACTTTTATCCGCTTTTCTCCATGATGGAACATATAATGACCCTGGCCAAATTATCGGAGGATAAATGGCTCTGTCGCGATTTTCAGATTTATCAGACCAGTGTCTATGTGGACAAGTGCACATCAAAGCCAAATTGCTGCAGTAAATATATGTTTTTTCATATATTATAAAATATATATTTATATGTATTTGTAACTTCTATACATCTGCCTGCAGGAAATCCAACGGAGGAGTACGAGCACCATAACTTCATAGTCTGCAACTATGTGTTTCTGCTCATTGTGTGGATCCTAATATATTTTCGCCTGAAAGCAGCTATGCCCAAAACCTCATCGCGACAAGGAAGATTCCGTTGGGATAGTGAGTGAGTAAGTCGCGGTATTCAGTTACCCGAGCAGCGCCCTAAACTCCTTGTGCTCGCAGTGCTGATGCCTACGAGGATCAGAAGCTCCTGCATTTTGGCCACCCCACTGATCTGCAGTTTACGTGGCTGGGCGAAAAGTCACGGGTTCGGACACTGGAGCGCTCCTTGATCTGGGATCGGAGTCTCCATGTGGGGCATCTGAGCGTGTTGTTCGAGAAGTTTGTGGCACTAAGGAAAATGAATTTCATGGTCGATAGGTATGCGTTACGTTACCCGATCACCGTAGCTCGGTGAAATTATTCAATGTCTATTATCCTCGCTAGGCACCAGGTCCTGAGCGTCTACGGACCCAATGGATCGGGTAAAACGGTTCTGACCAAAGCCATTCTGGGCTTTTACGCACCCAACACGGGTCACGTGCAGAGCCCGAATAGGATGCCGTATATGGCGTATAAAGCGCAAATCGGCAATTTAGCTGGCTATAGTGCCCAAGAGGTTTTCCTGATGCAAGAGCTGACCATATTGGATGTCCTGAACCTGGTACTGCGCATACGACACTCGATGAAGGCGGAACAGCTCAATAAGGAGGCGAGGGCGATATGTAAAATCCTGAACCTATATGACTATCGGCATAATTTTCTAGCGACCTGCAGCCAGGGTGTCCTGAAGCGATTAAGCATCGCCCTGGCCCTCATGACCAATGCCGAAATGGTCCTGTTGGACGACCCCTTTGCCAACCTGGACGTCATCACGCAGCACACTGTGATCCAGTCCATACAGGATGCCAGCAACTACGGCCTCTGCATCATCTATACGTGTGCCGACACTGATTTCTCGACGCCTGCGCAGCGTTTGGTGGCGATAAGTCAGAGCGCCTTGATAGCCATCGGTGAACGCCAAGAGTTAACCCAGAATTACTACGCATCCTACTATATTGTCGAGACCAAAGTCCAATTGCCCAACATTGATGCTATGATAGCCAAGGCAGTGGAGCTGAAGGGAAATGATGACCGGGAATCGACGAGCGACAAGATGGATAGACTGATATATCTGGGTATAAGTGCCTTTGTAAGGCGCATATTTCCGAATGCTATTATCAAGTAAGTGACTTTTTCAAATTTCCTCATTATACACATATCAAATTCCTATAATCTAGTACCAATGCAGTGAGCTATCCAAGGACCTCTTTTTGGCTGTCCAGTAACGTTTTTAGCGTGTCGCAAATATTTCAAAAACTTCATCGTTACCAGGATAACTTTTATTCTTTTACCATTGCCCATCCCTCAGTGGGCACCGTTTTTCTTCAGGTTGCTCCAGAGCAGGGGAAGAAATAGCCACTGGATATTCATTTAATTATTTTCAATAAAGATTTGTACATTCATTATAAGAATCAAGATTTTGCTGAGCATTTCAACTAGCTGGGAACACATCGATGTTAATCGGTTTTGCTTCACAAATTATCGAAAAAACTCGATTTCTCCAATCTTCAACGGAAATGGTTTATATTAGGGATGGCAGAAAAGATCTAGATATCAATACTGTATCGAATATATCGATATCGATTTGTATGTGAGATAAATCTTTACATTCCGTTTGATTTACTGGAACTGTGTCAACGAAGACCATGAACTTAATTGCGATGATTGTTTGAAATAAATATAAGGAAGTTATCAATGTAACTTTAAATATGTTTTAAATGTAATCTGTAACAAAGGCAAATAAAAGAACATTTTTTTAAATTTAAAATTTCTTGAATTTAATTTTGTTAAGTTCGATGTGATCGCGATATTTTTCTGATTTTTCCACACAATATATATGTATCTCTATTATAAATCGACTTTATGTTAGCTTTTAAATATTCTATGCATACCTCGAGAACATTTTCAGAATGGAATGCATTCTCATAGATTTTAATGATTTTGCTTTTTTGTTGTTTTTCTCTTCGTTTCCTTTTCGCTTAGTGTAGTGCATTTCCGGGAAAAATAGCTATGCTGATGCAGCAGTCGGAAGTGCATCAATCAAAGCTTTGAACGCATTATTTAGCTTGTAAACTGCGTAAAAGCTGTTGATATTTTGTCATTGTTCTGCAATTGATTTAACCCCGCCCTCCCATTGAGATGCCAAAAGCTTGTGTCCTGGAGAGCAGCGCAGCAGCCACCGGACCGGACTGCCAGTGAAAGCTTCGGCGCCCAGAGAAAACTTTGAAGCGATGAAAACGAGAGTTGAGGTCTCCAGCGTTCGTTCGTTCGTTCGTTCATTCGTTCATTCGTTCGTTCGCGTCGACGGTCCTCGTCCTCGCTTTCCCCGACCGAGCGATGCTGTAATATCTGAATACCTTACATTCGCTATATTCGCAAGTACGCCGAATGACGTTGACGCTGTGTAGCGCAGAGTATCGCCAAAGTTTTAACAATATATAATATATACAATTAAATAAATCTTTGCGATACGGATTCCGGATTGAAATCGCCAACGAAGAGATTGGCCGATTTAAAGCAAGGGAATTATAATCCCTTGGAATAAGTGCTCCCTGACTTAATATACTTTACATATGTTCGTTCGGGTGTGAGTGTGCGTGAGGGACACATAGATACAGATAGCAACATCGAAGAAATACAACAACAACAACAAATGAGACAACAAAATTCCCCAGAATAGTGTTTAATTTATGTAAATCCCTGTTGACAATGTCCTTTGTTTTCCATCATCATATCTGTTTCATTGCCAAAGCTTAGGGGCAAGCTTTAAAATAGAGACGTGGAATTCGCGAAATCCCACGCAAATCCGCGAAACCGTTTCATGAACAAAATGTGAGTAACTCTCGCCTCTGAAGTGCAGTGGAAAAATAGAATAAAAGCAGGCGTCTCATCAGTGCCGCCGCCCTAATGCTGCGAGTCCTTGGAGTCCCCTAAGTTTACCGGAGCAGGAGCATAGTCGTCCGTGTTAGCCTATAACTCGAAGACGGATAATCTAACTAACTAACTAGCTAATCACAGTAACTGACGGATGCTGTGCTTACACTTTTTCATAATTTCGTAAACTGATTACAAATGTGAGTACAAGTTGCATACATATCTACATGTAATACATGTAAACTAGACACTAAGGGATATTTTGCATAAAAATAAGCTAGAAACAGAAGCAATACAGCAAGGATATCTTAAATGTAATTGAGTAAAAACATAGCTTAGCTTCTTGCAAATATTTATGCTTATATACAAGCTCTGTGTCTGTGTCTGTGGGCTTGTGTGTGTGTGTGTATTGTGGCTGTGCGACACCTACGCATAAACTAGTAAAGTGTATGTACAACGGCCATGCCATGGCACACGCAAGCGCTCACGCCGAATTCCATTCTCTTTCTATCTCTCTCTTTCTCTTCCAGCAGACACCGTTAAAGTAGCATCAACACAAACAACAACAAGAACAACAACAACAACAGTAGCGCAGCATCAGCAGCTCAGGCTCGGCATTAAAAGCTCCCACACACACACACACCGTTACACAGTTTCGTGCCTATGAGTGTAAGCGTGTGGCAATGTATTTGACAGCCTTTCCCATTTGGCCCTTGGTATGCTTCGTGTATTTTTTCTGTAAGTATATTGACGCTGCTGAATGAATGGTGTAAGGACTTAGTTTAAGATAATGACGAACAAACGAAGTTTTGTACATTATTTCCGTTGAACAATTTGAACCGGCAGACATGACTGAGCGTCTGTTTGTCTATGTAATATATACATACATATATGGTACATCATATGAATCCTTTTTATTTACTTACATATTTGCATTCGTCGATCGTAGAATGTAAAAAAGCATGTATGATTTGTGGCCATAATTAAGCATTGCCTACTTTTTTGGGCCCTTAGTGGGAGTAATATTAAATCCTTCTTGAAACCATATTTAACCTATTTTGGGTTGCTTGGCATACATTCAGTTACTTGGCGGGGGCGGAAAAGGGCGTGCCAAAAATTGTAAACAAACTTGAACTGCGTTGGCATGAAATAAATATGTATGTACATATTTTTTACATCAAGAAGAGATCAAGTACATTGTACAAGTCATATTATCATCGATATTTCCGGACCGACATAATTGACTTATCGAATGCAAAAAGGATGTTCCGTTTCCATTTACTTTAAAATAACTTTTTGTATTTCCTTTTTGTTATTATTTTAAGCATTTTAATAACTTTTATTCAAGAACTTATTAACTCATTCATTACTTATTTAACTTTCTGTTGACTTAGGTGTCGGATTTGGCGACTTAACCAAATACTCTGTAGATCGTAATGCAGCCAGTGATGTTGGCAACCTGCCGGAGAATGCATCTGGACGCTTGGACTGGTTCAGACAGGAACATGGGCGTGCCGCTGGCTTAGAGGCCGGCAATGAATCTCAGGAAAACAACAGGTTGAAGGCTGAAAAGTTTCAAAAGATTGGAACGAAATTTATCACCGTCTCCGATTATCCGCCGTTTCAAAGCCACAACGAGGACAGCCAGGAGGTGGATCAAAATGGCCACATGGAGCCGGGCGTTGTGCCCTCCAAGGCAGGCGGCAGTAATCCGGGCGACGAGACACCCAAGTTTCGTAATATTGGAGCAAAGAAGAGTCGAGCGGAGGTGGGAAGCCCCCGGGAACTGGATCGACTCAGTTCCCGGGGACGCGATGGGTTCATTGGCGGAGCCAATAACAAGCAGAAGCCGTTTCGGGTGAATCTAGCCGTTCTGGTCCAGGACGATCCCAGTCAGCCGGGCGAGAAGTACACAAACTGCCAGAATCCAAACGAATCCGACGAGAGTGCCTGCAAGACGGAGGAGGAAACCACCGACCAGATGTCCAACCTGCAGAAGAACTGCGAGACGACGGGCCTCCATGTGCTGTGTCCGCGCACCTATCGCTGCATCAGCAAGTACTGGCTGTGCGACGGCGACGACGACTGCGGGGACTATTCGGACGAGACGCACTGCGGGGCGCGCACCAACTGCACGGAGGATCAGTTCGAGTGCCTCAACGGATTCTGCATTCCCCGCACCTGGCTCTGCGACGGCGAGAACGACTGCAAGGACTTCTCCGACGAGACGCACTGCAACCGCACCAGCTGCACGGACGAGCACTTCACCTGCAACGATGGCTACTGCATCTCCCTGGCCTTTCGCTGTGACGGCGAGCCCGACTGCAACGACAACTCCGATGAGCACAAGTGCGCGGCGGTGATCAACAGCTGTCCCGAGGGGGAGTTCAAGTGCCGCGGCGGTCTGGGCGGCGCCGGCGGTCCCAGTGGGCAGTGCATACTCAACCGCTTCCGGTGCGATGGCGACAACGACTGCGGCGACTGGAGCGACGAGGAGAACTGCCCACAGAAGCCATCGCTCTGCACGTCGAACGAGTACAAGTGTGCGGACGGAACCTGCATACCGAAGCGGTGGAAGTGCGACAAGGAGCAGGACTGCGACGGTGGCGAGGATGAGAACGATTGCGGCAGCCTAAGCTCGGAGCATCCGTTGACATGCGGCACGGACGAGTTCACCTGCAACAATGGACGCTGCATTTTGGTAAGAATTTCTCTTAGTCTAGGTGCTGGTACACAAACTACTATAAATATCTTGGAAATGCAGAAAACGTGGCTCTGTGACGGCTATCCCGACTGCACAGCCGGCGAGGATGAGGTCGAGTGTCACCTGCAGTGCGACGTTGGCCAGTTCCTGTGCCCAACCAAACAGAACGTAACGCACCTCAAGTGAGTAGCATATATGCCCGAGTAATTCCCGGAACTAACTTGGTCTTTCCTAGAATTTGTGTTCACCAGAAGCACATCTGTGACGGCCACAACGAATGTCCGGCCGGCGAGGACGAGAAGGACTGTCCCAGGGAGCAGCAGTGTGCGGAGCCGAGGCAGTGCGAGCAGCTCTGCATCAAGACGAACCTGGGATTGGACGAGTGTGCCTGTCGGCTGGGCTATGTGATGAACAAGAACAAGGTCAAGTAAGTATAGAAGATATATAGATGTATGTATGTATGAACACTACCTATATGAATATGTGTATGGCAAATAAAGCTGCACGGACATCGACGAGTGCCAGTACATGACCAGTCCGGTGTGCTCTCAAAAGTGCCACAACACGCTGGGCTCCTTCAAGTGCTCCTGCGAAATTGGCTATATCCTGCGGCCAGATCTGCGTTCCTGCAAGGCCCTGGGCGGGGCCATGACCCTGCTGGTGGCCAATCGGTGGGACATTCGACGCGTAACGCTGAGCAATAACCGGTACACGGCCGTTGTCAAGGGCCTGCATAATGCCATTGCCCTGGACTTCCACCACCGTCGGGGACTGATGTTCTGGTCCGATGTGTCGACGGACGTCATCAAGATGGTGTACATGAATGGAACGCGCGTTCGCGACGTCATCAAGTGGGGACTGGAATCGCCGGGCGGCATAGCCGTCGACTGGATACACGACCTGCTCTTCTGGACGGATTCCGGTACAAGGCGCGTGGAGGTGTCCAACTTTCAGGGGAATCTTCGGACGGTGATCGCCTCGAGTGACCTGGACAAGCCGCGGGCCATAGTCGTGCATCCGGGCGAGGCACTGGCCTTCTGGAGTGACTGGGGGCCCAATCCGAAGATCGAACGAGCCCACATGGACGGTACACAGCGAAGGGTCATCATTTCCAAGGGCGTCACGTGGCCCAATGGCCTGGCCATAGACTATCCGAACGGCAAGATCTATTGGGCGGACGCGAAGCAGCATGCCATCGAGTGCTCCAACCTAGATGGCAGCGAACGGAATAAGATCCTGAGCACTCACCTGCCCCATCCCTTTGCCCTGACCATATTCGAGGACACCATGTACTGGACGGACTGGAACACGAAGACTGTCTCGGCGGCGGACAAGACAACCGGCAAGGAGTTTCGGGCGGTTCACGAGAACTTCCACTTCCCGATGGACATCCATGCCTTCCATCCAGCCCGGCAGCCGGAGTATCCGGATCGGTGTCAGAAGGATCGACGGGGCCTGCGTGGCGGCTGCTCGCACCTGTGCCTGCCCAACAAAACCTCCCGGCGATGCGGTTGTCCCATCGGTCTGTCGCTGAAGGAGGACGGCAAGACGTGCAAGAGCATGGCGGACAGGCTGGTGCTAGTGGCCCGTCGCAAGGACATACGGCTGCGACAGCTCAAGAACAATCAGGCCGACCCCGACGAGGTGGATATGATTGTCCCACTGGACAACCTGAAGCATGCCGTGGCCCTGGACTGGTGCAGCGAGAAGGATTTCATCTACTGGACCGATGTGGAGCGCAGCACCATCAACAAGGCGCACCTCAATGGCAGCTACCAGCAGCGAGTGGTGCACTCGAACCTCGTCTCGCCCGTCGGCCTGGCTCTCGACTGGATAACCGACAAGCTCTACTGGACGGATCCCTCGACGAACCGCATTGAGGTGGCCACCACCAACGGCAAGATGCGCACTCTGCTCATTTGGGAGAAGCTGTACAAGCCCAGGGATATCGTGGTGAATCCCATAGGTAATGACTAGTGCGTTTAGTTTGGTAATAAATTAGTTATTAACTCATGTTTCTGTGACAGATGGTCTCATGTTTTGGTCGGACTGGGGCGATGATCCAATGATTGAACGCGCCAATATGGATGGGCATGATCGCGCCATTATATCCTCGAAGAAGCTAATCTATCCCAATGGTCTGGCCATCGACTATGAGAAGAGTAAGCTGTACTTTGTGGACGGCGGCACGAAGACCCTGGAGAACATGAACTTTGATGGCAGCAACCGTCAAGTGATTTTGAGTAAGTGTCCTTAATTCTTATGTCTATATTCGAACTGTAGGTTACCTTAGAGTCCCTTAAACCATCTTCTTTTCTGGTGATATTTGCTAAGCAAACTTTGCTTTAATTAAACATTTTGTGACTTGCAAAAACAGATGGACTCGGACATCCGTTCGGCTTGGATGTGAGCGAGGGTCGCGTGTATTGGACGGATTGGGACACCAAGTCGGTGATGAGCGCCAACAAGCTGACCGGCGGCGAGCCCAACATAATCATTGCAAACACTACCGACCTGATGGACATCCGGGTGTTCCACCGCACTCGCAGGCGTATCTACAATGCCTGCGAAAAGTCCAACGGCGGCTGCTCGCACCTGTGCCTCCTCAATCCCACCAGCTACACGTGCGCCTGTGCCGTGGGAGTGCAGCTGAAGGACGACATGCGGACGTGCTCCGAGGGGCCAACCAAGTACCTGCTGTTCGCCCATCGCATCGACATCCGGCAGATATCGTTGGACTTTGATCACCTGATCGACGTGGTCCTGCCCCTGCCGCCGATCTCGAATGCCGTGGCCCTGGATGTTGACCGGAATACAGGCACTATATTCTGGTCGGACACCATTGAGAACGTCATAATGAGTTCCAGTCCCGATGGCCTGCACGTACACAAGGTGGTCGGCGACAGCCTGGAGAATCCCGATGGCCTGGTCGTTGACTCCATTGGCAGGACTATTTACTGGGCCGATGCCGGACGCCACACCATCGAGGTGGCCAGCCTGGATGGCAGCAATCGTCATGTGATTGCCTACAAGGACCTGGAGTCGCCGCGTGGCCTCGCCCTGGACTACGAGGCGGGCCTACTGTTCTGGACGGACTGGGGACACTATCGCAAGATCGAGCGCTCGCACTTGGATGGCAACGAGAGGTCGCGCATTGTCACGGCCAACCTGGGCTGGCCGAACGGCCTGTCGCTGGACCTGAAGAGCAAGCGCATCTACTGGGTGGATGCGCGCCTCAAGACCATCGACTCCTGCGACTATACGGGCAACCAGCGCAAGCTAATCATATCGTCCCTGCACCATCCCTACGCCCTGGCCCTGTCGGACGACAAGATCTACTGGACGGACTGGAAGTCGAAGGCCCTGCACATGACCGACAGGCGCAACATAACCGCCAAGCGGGATGTGATCACAAACATTGACGGACTGATGGACATCAAGGTCATCTCGCAGGATCAGCCGATAATTGAGAATGTGTGTGGTCGCAACAACGGCGGCTGTTCGCACCTCTGTCTGCGAAATCCCTCGGGCTATACGTGCCAGTGTCCAATTGGTCTGAAATTGCGTCAAAACAGCACAACGCAGTGCCAGAATCTGCCAGATGTAAGAGCGTTCATCTCATCTCATCTCCCTTATTGCTATATAATCTTGATCCCCTCACAGGACTACCTACTGATTGCCCTGCGTTCTGGCATTGGCATGATTTCCCTGAACTCCGGCGATTACATGGACGTCGTCCTGCCCATCAACGGGGTACATGGCGCCGTTGTTCTCGACTATCACTACCGGGAGAATATCCTATTCTTTGCTGATGTCAACCTGGATGTCATACGGCGGGTGAATCTGTTGAACTTCACCGACAGTCGCGTCATTGTCAGCACCGACGTACTGACTCCCAATGGCATAGCCGTGGACTGGATAGCGGACAATGTGTATTGGTCTGACACGGATCGCAAGTTGATTGAGGTGGCCCGGCTGGATGGAAGTTCGCGCAAAAGGATCATAGAGGACGACCTGGGCGATCCCCGGTCACTGATTGTGCATCCAAAGAAGGCGTACGAATATGACATAAAATTGCTCATATATATAGTGTCCTGTATATTAATATAATATCTTAACTTTCAGCTATTTATTCTGGTCGGACTGGAGTTCGCCGGCAAAGATTGAGCGCAGCTATTTGGATGGTTCGAATCGAACGATTCTGGTGACATCCGGAATTGGTTTTCCCACAGGACTTACCATTGACTTTGAGTGAGCATTGGCCAAGCGGATCGCATGTCTTTCTGTATTGTTTCTATATATACCTTTACGCATTTATTTCCCGTAGGAATCGGCGCTTGCTTTGGGCCGACGCCCTGGAGGACAACATAGGCCAGGTGGATTTCAATGGCAAACGGCGACAGACCATTGTTCCCTATGCACCCCATCCCTTTGGCCTGACCATGGTGAGAGTCTTGATGTCTAAACTTCTCTAATGCCTTCCTCCAAGTCCAAGTCTTATGTGCACATTCCTTTCAGTTTGAAAATAACATATTCTGGACGGACTGGTACAACAAGTCGGTGTACCGCTCTCAGCGCATGCCCCGCGGCGTCTATGGCAATCCCTTCGAGGTCCGGGACGCACTGAGCGGTGCCTTAGACATACGGGCCGTTTCGATGGGCCGGCAGCCCAAGAGCTGGAATCACTGCGCCCAGGACAATGGCGGCTGCTCGCACCTTTGCCTATACCGCGCCGTCGATTATGTATGTGCCTGCCCCGACCGACTGGATGGCAAGGACGAGACTCCCTGCTCGACCAGGCCCAAGGTGTTTGTGCACTCGCGTTTGGACAAGGATCAGGCGCCGGAGTACTCGGACGAATCCACCGATGATTCCATACCAACCGAGCTGCTGGGTGACTCTATCCATGGCGAGGACGAGCATACACGGAAAACTGACCACGAAAGGGAGTTCTTCGTTCTGGTGGCCCTCGGGGTGGTCATTGTCATGGTGGTCATCACGATACTTGTGATTTTCAGTAAGGAGAAATAACAATTTTGGGATATGCCATATATTATAATGACCGATCTTTGCAGTGCTCGCCTTCAACACGAGCAGGAAGAAGACGAAGCGCAATTCGCGCGGATCCAGTCGATCGGTCCTGACCTTCTCCAATCCGAACTACAACGTCGATGGCACGCCCATGGAGCCCAAGACGAACATTTGGAAGCGGTTCAAGCACGACAAGTCGCATGTACGTGTATGCCTCTGTCTTATATTTATAAAATTTATAAATTATATGAATTATTTCCCCTATTTATTAGCAGGATCGAGTGGGGGTCTTCGAAGAGCGCAGTCTGACAACGGAGACAGCTTCGTCCAGCCTTTTTGTCCCGACACCATCGCCCATGGCGTCGCCGTCAACAAAAACAATCCAACTGACAACGCTCTCGACTATCACGTAAATGGCAAAAATAGTGAATAATACTACAAATGGCTTCAAGAAAGCGCAAAAAGCAAAAAGCAAACGAAGGCAAATCTTCGAGAACAAAAATGCTCTATTTTAATTAACATCTGTCTGAAGACTAGATTATATAAGCTGACACAGCCTTTCACATTTTTTTTTTACAGTTTTTCTTTATCGATTTCAAAATAATGGTAAGCCCGAGTTTTAAACCATTAAAAAAAAAATTTACTCCTTCAGCACCATTGAATATATATATATTTGTAAGTGGAACCAAGTCCCCAGTCAGATCGCGAGAAGTATTTTAAAATATTATCAAACCACACCTTGTGTTTTTTGTTTTATTTTATTGATTGTTGTTTTTGTTCAGTTCATTCTGAAAGTGAAACCTTTGGACGATAAAGTTGAGCACAGTGGACGCAAAACTTAACGAAAGTTTTTTGCTTTGCTGCATTACTTATAACACAACACCGATAAACAGTGTTGTTAAAGGCTTTTAAATTCATTTCTTATTTTAAGCTCTTATTTAAATCGGCGGGGGGCACGAGAAAGAGAGAGAACGAGATATAAAGAGAGAGCGCAGAATACTCGCTCTATTCACACGTATAAATTAAGGGCTTACCCTCCGCCGATTGAACTCAGATATTTTTAAAAATACTCAAACGTTTATGATATTTTTTAATATTTAAATAATTTTCCTGAAAAATATTAATATTACAAGCTTTATTGTCCAAGTTTTTACACATTTTCTTTTGTATAAACATTTGCATTTGACTTGTTCTATATCCAAGAATCCAAAAACCGTTTTGACATTGTTAAGGCGAACGAAAACGAACGAAACCTTCTTGCTGTTTTAAAAAGGGGTTTTAAAAAGGGCAAAAATATACAACTAAAGGATAATGACTTATTTTATTAATCAAAGTAAAACTTATATGTATGTATGTAAATTCTTATTGTACATGGTACGGTTATATATATATATGTATGTTCCTAAGAAGCCGTGCAGCGGTCCGTCTGCTTCGTTGATTTAATCTTAATTCTCAGGTGTAAAGACAGACACTAGGCTGGAATATATATGACAGATCCGTCATGGAAACTATATATTTGTACATAGGTTATATGATGAGCATTTTGTTTCCCGTTTTATACACACAACTTGATATCATCATCTTTTTTTTTTGAATATATCAATTATAATATTCGGAATTCATTAAAAACGAAAAACGTACGTACTGTCAGACCGTTAGCAGCTATAAAGGGGCATTTGGTAAAATTGAATATCCTAAGTTTTAAGTATATATTAATGTGTAAATAATGATTAAAATTTGAATGTTATTCGAAATATATTTTCGTTTTATTGGGCCAAACCCAGTTAATGTGGCAAAAGAGTAAAAATAAAGAAAAACCAAAACGATTATGAAAATAAATAAAAAACGAGAAAAGCTTAAAAAGCTACAAGCTACGTATTGCCGTCAAAAGTATGTTTTCTTTCCGAGTTTATATCCTCAAGAGTGGGAATATAGCAGGGACTAATCCAAAGAGAAGCTTATAAAGTAAGTAACATTTATATATTAAAGTTTATCTGATTCTTCTAGGTTCTCTACCGATTGCAACTTTATATATGTGTAAAATAGGCTTACCTGAGACTTACACATAGTTAACCACTATTTACAGTCTTTGAATCTGTGAAATAGTGAGAGAAAGATTAAGAAAGAGAGTGAGAGAGAGAAAAAGAGAGAGAGCATTAAATATAGTGATAGATAGAGATTGATATAAATATATAGAGAGACAGAGGTAAAGACGTAGATGGATAGAGGGAAAACGAAAGAGGAATTAAGAAAAAGTAAAATTAAGAGATAGATAGTTAAAGAATATATTACTCTATTCTTGATCAGCATTAACAGCCGAGTTGACCTAGCCATGTCCGTTCGTTCCTTTGTCCCTCCGTCTGTCCCACCGTCCGTCCGCCCGTTCGTTTTTCCGTCAGTCCGTTCCTGTGTTCCTTCGTTTCGTGTGCCTCTCCGTCAAACCCTCTGTCCATATGTTTCCGTATCTCTCTGTATACCCATACAGGGTATTATAATTTTAGAAAGAAGTTTTCATCGCAGGGAAGAAGATATTTCCGTCCGTTTCTACCGAAACTAGTCCCTCAGTTTTGAATGCAATTTTGCAGACAGTCATATCTAAATATATATGTACATACTACACTATATACACAACTATATCAGTCGGAACAGGCCGGTTCGGAGGACTAGGATAATTTTTAGAAAGGAAATTATAACTTATATATTTTTATTTAATTATTTTTCTTATTTTAGGGCAAATATTTATCAAATTTTTATGGACTCGTTTTTTTTTTACAAATTTTTTAATATATATAATATATATAATTTTCTAAATATACGGAAGGAAAGCGGATTTGTATTGCGATTTTAGGTAAATAAGTATTTGAGTGTGGTTTTTTCTTAAAAATTTAAATAATTACACCAGTGCGTATACGCAATAATAAGGCAAGTGTCTCAAATATTACGTATACGCACTGTTGTAATTAAAGTTTGAAATTTAAGAAAGATATTGTGAACTGCAAAACAGAAGTATTGTCTATGCAGCCCTTAACTTCAAGTTCTATTTATAGATTTATTAATATGTATCAGAATTTAATAAATTAATCAAGAATATATGTATGAAATGACTCCTTCACTGAGTTCTGTGCTTCTGACTGATATTATAATACCCCGAAAGGAGCATTAAAATTTCAAATTTATCCATAATTTTTAAAAGAATTAAAGCTTAAATATATATAATAACTTGGCTAAAACACATTCAATTGAATACTCTAAACTCTAGCTCTATTTCTCTTTTTATCTCTCTCTCCCGCTCATGCCGTTCTAATTCTCTCTATGCTTCTGTCTTGATCTATCCCAATCTCGCTCTCTTTCTCGCTTTCTCTCTCTATCTCTCTCTCGATCTATCTCAATCTCTCTATCCATCTCTCACACCTATAAATAGAGGCGCCTCGCCGCAGCGACCTCAGTCTGTCCGCGTCTTTCCACCCGTTCACCTCGCTGTTAATAATGTTTTAATAATCGTGTGTTAAAAAGTGTGTAAATAATTGTGCTAACTACCTTTGCACTCGAACGGACGTAATCATCGATGAATCTCGGCCACGTCAGCGGTGTTGCAACGAAAGGTAACTGAGTGTCC
>JAEIHY010014034.1:0-15634 GCA_018904565.1 Drosophila tsacasi | reverse complement strand
AGCAGAAAATATGTTTTTAATTTCATTGTTTGGTCTGAGCTCCAGAAGAGCTAAAGAAGGGGATTTATGGGACCAAGGGGGTGGATAGAGGAGATGCCCGTTGCTGAGCCCCATGAAAATGCCCAACAAATGTGAAAGAGTTCAGACTAACCGGCTAAGAAAATTCCAGAATATCCTTTGGCATGGTACTAATTTTTCCAAATGTGGCTTAAAGAGTTAGTTCTGGAAAATCGAGCCGTGATTTAAATGATTTATTATCTGCCTGAACCTGGAATTAAACAATTCCAACATTTGTGTGCTGTTCGTGATAGCAGAAACTTCGATAAAGTGACATTTACATGCAGTCCCCCCTCGCTCTTTATCTAACATTTGTTGCGCAGTTTGCAGATAACTGCAAAAAAAGTAATAGAATAATATTTTGCGAAACATTTGCTACCTTTTGCATTGTAATACAAACATGTCCGTATGTAGGGGACACATTTTTTCGCAAAAATCTGCCCAACAAATTTATTGACATTAAAATCGCATTTGTCTTGCGGCCTATGTGAAATATGTCAAAAGTTTCTCTGCGGCTCAAATGTTTTCTCCGAACGAAATAAATCTAAATTTGGGACCAGAAAAAAGCGGAAACGCATATGTGAAATCGGAGCGTATAAGATTTATCGCTGACCCAGTATTATAAAGCAGCTGAAACAATCAACAGAGTCCCGAATAATACTGCTTCCTCACTCACTCAAATGGGTTAAGGAAAAGTGGGAAAATGCCTGAATATTGTTGTATACTTTTCAATTGTCTCATCAATCAACGAGTTTCCCTGGTACACATTTTAAGAAGCATTTTCCATAGAATTTGAGCCAGTTAAATTGCATCTATTTCTTCCCATGATTTTCATTATAAATGCAAAATAATGAGCCTTCATACAATGTCAAAACTATCGATTTCCTGACACACACATAAGGCCAACGTTAGCTTATCAAGAATCAAGCACTGAACAAATTTTATATTGCCTTTTTAAGGGTTTCAAAAATACAATGTATTTATATTCTTAAAGTTTTTAAAAATAGAATCGAGTAATATATATTTGAAATACTTATAACATATTATAACAATTTGTTTCTATAATTTCTAACGAAAAGAGCCGTTATTATTGTTTGAAGGTAAATTGCTGTTAAGAAGATATACATTTTTCCTTAACCTCTATAAGTAGTTTATATTTATATCTATTAATTTGTATTTCTTTTTCTTAGTGTCGCAAAACTGCCAACGTCAGTTGGAAGCTTCAGAGGCAGCTGAACAGAACAGGATGGAACAGCATCTCCCCAGACAAGAGCCAAGGCTGCATCCATCCATCCATCCCCACATCCCGGCAAGAAAGCCGATTGCACAATAGACTCTGTTGGGCATCGAGAGTGACACACACCAGGCCAGAGACACGATGCACATCAAATTGGGTGGGATCCATATCGTTTCCTTTCCCCCCGGACTATTTATGAAGCCGCCAAGAGCGAAACTTTCGAGCCATAAATATGAATCCGCTGCTGGAAAGTCAAGGAACTTGGCGGATAGTTTCGTTCTTGTTGCCAGCGGCAATTATTTTGAATTTATTGATTGCCCAATAATGGTCTGACGGGGTGTGGTTCCCGCTGACATGAGACCCCGGCCCACAGAACCCATCCGCTATACGCTCTCCACTCTGAAAAGCCGCAGCTCAGGGCCACCGAAAATGCTTTTAATCTGATTGCCGGCGCTGGTCACGAAGTTCGCCAAGGGGGGAAAGGAAAGGAAAGATTACTATTGAATAAAAAATATTTATGCACTTGAACGGCGTTAGATAGATAGATGGTCGCTGGGCGGCGGAAAAGCTGAAGGGCGGAGAAGCGAGGACCTGCAAGCAAGTGAAAAACTTTCCGGATTATAAATCAAAACTTTCAATTTTCTTTTAGCCTCTCGCTTCAGGGTTGTCGCTGGCTGCTTTGCTGACGGCAAACTTTTCTCCAGACACGGAAAAACTTCCAGGCTATATATAATAACAGAAAAAAATGTGAAGAGGAACTGGAAATGCGGGGAATGTCCAAAGGAGTAAGTGGGAACAATTGATTGATTGACTGACGGGTCTCTTTTTCGGTGACTCGGAATGGCATTGAAAGTGCAAATATGTTGCAACAAATGTAATTACAATTTGGGATGCAGTCACATATTTTATTTACCTCAGATGTACAGTGGGATGCGAGTAATGGAGGTTAATTCAAATTGCCGAATTTCTGTAGGATTTTTAGGCAAGGTAAAAGTGGGAGAAAGTTATTATATTGAAAGAGTAGAGTAGCATAAAATTAAATACAAATTCTGTACATACGATTTGTTTATATATATTATAAATAATATTTTTACCTGCTTCATTTCCCTGACCTAATTCCTGGCCAGCTTTCAGCTCAGCTTCCAACCTCAAGGCATTGCTGCTCATTTAAACATATCCTTAGAATTTAACCACAACCTTTGGCACACACGAATACATAAACAGGGAGACAATGAAAATGTTTCATAAAATTACTTGTGTGTGAGCCTTTGAAGGTCCTGTTTTTGCTTGTGTGGTGCTCTGCGGTGCCCAAGATATCCTGGCATGCCATGGCCTTGGCTCGTTGGCGTAAAATGTAATCAAGAAAACATTTAAATGAATGGCAAATTCAAAATTGCATGCATATTTCATATGTGCAGCCACAAAATGCTCATGTAATTGCGCACAAGTTCCCCCCAAAAGAGGATGACAAGAAGCTGGCCCCAGGAGAGAGGCTTTGCGGATTGGGAGTGTTTTCGGGTTGCGAGCTGCATAAATTCTGCAGTTGGCCGCATCACAACTTTGGATGATGACAAAACGAGGAAAAGCTGCTCTCGAATGCCCAGAACAGCTCCGAAAATTTGCACATTGATTACTAGCCGGAAGTCATAATTAAACAGCAACAACACGAGCGGCATTCCAGGATCAAAGAAGGGAAACTTTCCATAAGCAAAATTAACACGTAATTTGTTTACCAAACACGTCGGCCGCCCAAGGAGAACTTGACCAGGACCCCAGGACCTTTGACTTGACTAATTGAAAATTCCAAGTGTAAGCTGATAATGTGACAAGGCAACCCAAGTTCCTGCATCCGAATCTGCCTTCTGACTTCCACACACATTAGTCCCACAAGTTGGTAGTGGGAAGCCCTCGCCGGAAACACACAGCCGGTTAAATCAGTGCTGTTGGTTTATCCTTTTTGCAGGATGTTTTCATTGTAATATTAAGATAAGCTTCTTATTAATTAAATTGGTTAGACTTTGGAGCTGGCAATAAAGTTTCCTTTTCGCAGGATTAACAATGCATGCGGCACACATAACGACGCATGTTGGTTGCCTTAATTTATTTTAAAATTATTTATTTAATTTTATACTATGTGGACTCAAATTAGTTAATTTATTTTGTAGCCATGAAAAAAATTACACCTTACGAAAATTTATCCGAGTTTTGAACACCTAATTTGCAATATTCTAGTAATGTTTATAAATAAGTTATATTTCATAATAATGCCCAATAATAATGCATTCCTTAAAAGATATCACCTGTTTCCCACATAAGTTGTTGGCATCACTGATTTCTCAGTCACAGGACCCACCAACCACATGCAGAGAGGCCTTACCCGCCGGTGAAAGTCGTTAAAAAGTAAAAATCAATTTATGAGTAAACGTTAAGTGAAAAAGTTTTGCCATTAAAAGGCAGCGTAGTCGCCGTAAAAGAGGTGGGCGAAACTTGACAGACCTTGGCACCAAGGTGTTGAGGAGATAAATCAATTTGCTTGTTGCACAGTTGCCAGTTGCCAGACCAACAAAAAGGTTTAATTAACGAACAAATGTCAACGGGAGCGGGCGGGACACTTAAGCACAAATTCACCCAACAGCAGAGGCAGAAGCAGAAGCTCAAGCAACTTTTGTCCGCAATTAGGGCTTGAATGAATGACAATCTGAATGAATTACTAACTGACTGAATGACGAACCGAGGCGTGGAGGAGAAGTGGCGGGAGATTGGATGTGGAAAGTGTGTGTGAACAAGCATTAGTGTGTGGCCGAGTGCTCGATTGTGTGTTAAGAGATTTCTTGTGCTCAGTTTAAGCCAAAATTTTACTTTAATTCATTGATTCATTCTCCTGAGGCTCTTGCCTGGGGGAATTACTCGCTATGACTTCAAGCAAATCAGGTCAAGTGGACAATGCAAGTTTACCAAGTTTGAAGCTCTATATAGTATACTATAGATATAGTACTATAATTAATATCCATTAAAAGTAAAATAAAACGTTAGCTGCTGAGAAACAATTAAAAATCTTTAAATAAAGTGTTCTTTGATTATTTTTTGTATAAAAAAACAATGTACAAAAAAATATAAATATAAAACTTAAATAAGTATTACAAATATTTTTCATTCTGGGAAGTTAAAAATGGTCAACAAACAAAGATCAATGTAATCTTCAGCCTAACAATTTTCCTGCAGTTGTGACCTTTCAGACTGCAATTGTTGTCTATTGTCAGGGTAAAGTTCAAAGTTCAACCCAAAAATAGAACTGAAAAGAGCAAATGGCATTTAGTTTACCCACTTAAGTGTCAGAAAATTTCAACGAAATTGAAACCAAAAGCCAACAACTCACAAACCGAAAGCGAATAAATTGTCACTTGCCAGTTGCTTGAATTGAATGTGCAAATATTAACATTCAAAACAAGCCAACACTTGTGGAATATATACTCTATATATATATAGTATATATATAGATATTTGGACAGGAGTGCCGCTCAGAAGCTCGTAGTTTTGGCCGGCTTACAGCAGTGTCCCAATGTCAAGAGTCTCAAGTCCTCAGCAGCTTCAATTCCCCACCAATGTTCGCACTCATTCATTCTTTGCACGGCAACAAAATTGTGCCATAAAAATTTTAAAATATTTCTGTAAATGCAAAGAAAGTTTCTGAATTATAAAATTAAGGAAATTAGTTCAGTTTTTATTTTTCTTTAAACCAAAAGATGATAGAATGCGTCGTAAAAGTGTTTTCTAATACAATCTGGTATTTTTTTGTAACTTGATTCGTAAATCTATAAGAATTCAAAGAAATCTAATAATTGTAATTTATAAAAAATATGTTGGAATATTTTTCCAAATGTACCGCGTGCCTGCCGCTTGCAGTCCTCTTCAAAGATCAAAAGTTGAATCCGAAACCGAATCCGAAAGCAGAGCAAACAATGAATGAGTGAGTGTTTCCACTGCGAGTGCCAGCGCCAGTCACCGCAGGATATCACATAATATTTGAGCCGGAATCTCGGCCGGAGCCGGGATGAACATGCATTCGTGTTGACACGGGCCCGGGATTTCGCAGAGTCGAGTGTTAATCAAATTAGTTGCACTACACGGAGCAGGTCAATGCAAATGTAAATGCGAATGCAAACAGCTAAATGCGAAATGCAAACGGCAAATAGCAAATGCATGTGAGCTGCTTACCTAATGTCATATGCTTACTTGGCAGCACCACACACACACATCAGGAATAATCCAGGCAGGAGGGGGACCTCATTAGGACCGGGGCTCAAGTGCTTAAAACTTTGGCCAGGGGAATGAATTTAAGGGTTAACTCACGTAATAAAGGACGCCTCCGACCATGCCGCATTTTACATAATTAATGGTTGTTTAAACTTATAATGTGTTAACCTCTTAACGCCCTGCGAGAGTCACTTACCCCTTGGTGGTTATTAAGTTAAAAGAACACACTTCCGGCCTAATGTCACATGCGTATCCCAGAAGGGAAACGAAAATTCAGCAGAAATCTTTAAGAGCCAATTAGCCAAATGTATCTCACAGTTCACGTTTCGCATTGGAAATTAATTCAATTAACCTGATAATGAGTATGACAGTGAGAATGTGTGCCATCGAGAGGCGTTTTCAATTAACCCACGGCTGCCACTGCACATTTTGTGCAACTAAAGCAAAATTGCGAGATAGAGATACCCAGAGTTATCACTTTTCGGGGGGATTACTATGTGTGTTGGTAGTGAAATTGAGAATTTCATTTCAATTAGGCAAAATGTTTTCGCCTTTGCTCGTTGAGTAAATTTGCACTAACGAACATGCGCCATGGCATCCGAGCCTTTCCATATATTTGCACCGAAAATTTTATAAAATTCAATGAATTATTTATTTAGCAGGTGGCGGGCGGCAGCCTGCGCTGACTGAGCAAACCAGCATATTCCAATTAACACGAAACGGCAAAAACCAA
This sequence comes from Drosophila tsacasi, assembly GCA_018904565.1. Lineage (NCBI taxonomy): Eukaryota > Metazoa > Arthropoda > Insecta > Diptera > Drosophilidae > Drosophila > Drosophila tsacasi. Next base: position 9,353 of record JAEIHY010014034.1, on the reverse strand, counting down.
TAGCCGGGCAAACAGCCAAAAGAGTGGCATAAATTTAAACTGAAAAAATGCATATTTATGTCAAATTTAAGCCGATTAATGACCAACGGAAAGCGAAACGGCGCGGCTGCCTATTAAAATCAATTAAAATACCAATGCCAATGCTAGCCCACGGAGAGCCGGGGGAATTAAATTTAAATGCATTTATCCCAGGCGGGGCAATAAATTTGTGAAATCAAAATGACAATTTGCCCGAAATTGTTGTCAGTCATTAAAAAGTTCAATTATCGTCTCAGGCAATCGTTGGCCGCAAACAAGGGTCGTAAACTCCTCAAATTACAAACTTTAAATTGAGCCATAAAATGGCACACACAAAAATGCTCGTAATATCGTTTAATTGAAGGCCCGTGTCCGACTCCGGTGGCCGTATCCATCTCCCTCGCCAGCATTAATCCAGCACAAATGGAATGCGATTAAATTCAATGCCGGCAAATACATATTTAATTAAAAATTTCCTTTTATTTGCGTATAAATTAAACAACATATGTAAGCAAGGTGTGCGAGCTGGCTGCGCAATTGGCACTGATTCTTGTTTACATCTGCATTCAGATTTTAATTGACTTGGCAAATAATAAAGGAAATGTAGTCCGTTTTTTGTTTTGCAAGTCATTAAAAAGTATCGCAAAAAAGCGCATACATCTGAGCTTTATAAAATTAATTAATATTATTAATCGGATGACCGTAGACTATTTACTTTCAATTCAATAAAGTCATTAATAATTGTATAATTATAACATTGTTTTGAACAGTACCACCGTTTTAATTGAATTATATTTCTATAATTAAGTAAATAATACATTAATAATACATTTCTTTGTGAAAATGCTAAATGAGAAGCTCAAGCATACATTAAGCTCAAAACTTGTGCAATTTATATTAAGATAATAATTTGCGGTTACCCTTAACACCATCCAAAGCAAGATTCCTCTAGGCATTTTCTCTCTAAGCTTTAATCAAGAAAAAACCACATTTCCACACCCCATAAAGCTGTGAAGCGGAAAACTGAACAACCGAAATCGTAAACATTTCCCTAAATGGTCTGAGGGCATGGCAAATCGCGTCCACCGGCAGCAAGTAAAAACTAAAAACCATGAAGTGCTGCCAAATAAAATATTAAGCATTAATATTCACGCCCGTCCCAAGGCTCAACCGGGGGCTGTGCCAGGTCATGACCCGGCAATGTTCACCCTCGGCTCGATCCCAATCGCAATCCCATAGCCAGAGCCCAGCTGACTGGGCCGACCTTTTTGGCAAAGTGAGCAGCAATAAAAGTTTAAATAGAAGTGCCAACAAACCACAACAGCACTCATCACGCTCCAACGCCATCGTCAGCACCATCAGCAAATGGGGCAGGTGGCAAGGCAAGTGGGCGGGACAAGTGCCCCATGCGGGCTAAAACCCAAAAAATAATACAAAACAAAACACCCAAAAACATCACTAAAACCCAAAAAAAAAAAAAAAAGAAAAGAGAACGAGGAAACCTCAAAGCAGACAAGCTAACAAGGATTAGTGAAAAATGTGCTGGAGGCAGCATTAGCCAAAATATATTTTCGGTTTGCTTTCGTTTGCCGAACGCAAAAGTTCTTTAATTGATAAGCCAAAAGCTGAAAAGTGATTGAGAACTTTAAAACTGCATTTTCAGCCTGATTTTGAACCCTTAACTAGTTAGGCCCGCATGCATTTAGCCCTGCAAATATGCAAATTGATTTCCTATCTGACACTTGCTAATTTGTTTATGAATGCAATGGAACGAAAGTGTTGAACATTTCCAGTAATCAGATTATAAATATAAATGGTTGTTGGTGCGAAATGCAATATTGAAATCACACAATACTTAACATTTAAATAATTTAAATGGATTTTGGCTAAAAATCTAATCTATATTGCAATGAAATTTATTTTTTTCTACAGCATAATTCCAAAATATATATTTTTCAGGCAAACGAAAAGTTTGTAACGGAAACTCTGCTAATCAACCGCGATTTTTCGTTCACCGCAATACCTGCTCCCCATTAGGACCTTGATAACGCGATAAAAACCAAGAGAAAAGTGTGCTTTTTCCTCCATTTTCCGCCATTGTGCGGGGTTAAAGAGTAGAAGTAATAATACTCAAATAAAACATTTACAGGCACAGACGACGAAAAACTGTAAATGACATACCAAAGGATGGAGTTGTGTGTTGGAAAATTGGGCGGCAAAGTGGGAGGCTGCGGTCGGACCACAAAAACAGAGCAGACTCGTTGCCTCGTCGTCTCCTGTCGTTTGTCGTTTGCTCGAGTCAAGTGGAGTTGAAGGAGCTGCAAGTGCACTTCATTTCGCAGACTCCTCCCCTCGGCACTCGAAGGCCCCTTTGAACCCCGGACTCCGCAGCAGTTGCCTCATAAATTGAAACCGACAAAAAATACGCTTGTGTCAGGCACTTGGAAAGAAGACTGCCTACGGCGAATAGATAAAGGCTGAATCTATGTAGGGAGGTGGTAGGCTTGAAGGAAAGATAGGGAAAGAGGTTACACTTGGACAAAGAAGGGTTTTTCATAAGGGGAAATATTTCTTAAATATTTAATCTAGCCAAAACGGACTGCAAATTCAATCGTTTTAATATTCATTTTGGTTTAAGGATTACAATTTATGGTTGTAAGTCTATTTAGATTTTATATTTAAATTGTGTGCACTGGTTTTTTCACACAAAAGTTGCTGGAGACAACTTAGGTAGAGAAACAAATCCTTTTTGAATTACAAAACACAGATCAGAGGAAAGAATGTAGAGAATTTATAGTAGTTAAGTACCATAAAAAAAACCAATGGCAACACCTTGCATTTTCGGTTATATAAATTTTTTTGCCAACAACACTAATTAATACAAATTATTCCTAAAAATTATATCCATTTTTGTTACGTTTTCATATTTTAAATATTATTTTTGTTAATATTTTTCCAACAAAAAAAGCTTTAAAATTCTTCGAGTGTAGGGTGAGGCCGGATATTGGCGGAATGCAGGTGGTGGCAACATTTAGTTCACTTTACCTGGTTCCTTCCCCCCTTTCCGGCGATCGCTCCCTCCCCACCATCCGACAAAACAACAAAACCGCAAATGCGACAAAAGCAGAATGCAATTCGCACTTGAAACTCAGTGGGACCAACAACAACAACAAGGACAATAGCATCCTGGCAGAGAGCGGGACAGAGACATTGGGCATACTTCTGTGGTAAGAGACCCCAAAAAGGAAAAAGGCAAGGTATAGCTTTCCCAGCAAAAGTCCGCGTTTGTTTTTCCACTTTTCTTTTTCTCAGTAGTTTGCTGCTGCATTTCCCTGTGTGTTTTTTTTTCTCTTTTTGGCGGACCTCCAATTTGCTGCAGAAAATGAAAATTTAAATTTTTAACCAACGCCGAGCAGGCTGGCCAGAAAGTTTTGCTGCCACAGTTTTTGCTGCCGTCGTCGTCGTCGTCGCTGCAGCTGGGATATTTCACACATTTCCCACAGCGCATTTTCGCAAACTGTTTTTCGTTCTTGTTTTTATTTTTATCCTTATTTTTATTTTTTCCCGTTGTCAACGAAGGAAACCTTCAAGCTGTTCCGAGAGAGAGTGATGAATGAATGGGGACCTCGCAGTCGTTTTAATTTTACCATAATGAAAAGGGAAACCGGAAAGCGAATGAAGTGCGATTGAGGCACGAACGCCGCCGCAGCTCCATGCCGAGGAGCACTTCCTGGGGCAGGACTTTTGTTTGGTTTAGGTCTGCTTTGCTTACGAGCTAACAACAATCATCAGCAGCAGCAGCAGGAGGACGGCCCCTCAGGCCGAGGAATGCACATCCGACACGGTGTATCCTGGCCACTTTCCCCGCCCATTTTCCTGGCTTTCCCCGTTCTGTGTCAGCATGCAACAAATGCCTCGAGTGCATAACAGCCTGCCAGGCGGTGCACGGGGAGAAAATGCTGAAAAAGCTAAGAAATTTCATTTGAAAGTGGATCAGAATGGGAATAATTAACACTTTTTGTGCTGAAAAGAAATCATATGAAAGCAAATAAAATCTAAATTATATTTTAACAAATCAATATATAATTTGTATTGGTTTCCATTTTATCCAGCACCAATTTGTGGGTTTTTGTTAACCTTTTAATTAAATTTCAATTATATTACACTAACTAAAAACTTTTCCCAGATATCCCATATTCCATATTATTGATGGTTCAGCTTGAGAGTCCTTTTTTCCTGTGCACTCTCTAGCCTCTGACTCTCACCCCGACCCCGGCATAAATCATGGCTGGCATTTGCATGTTCCACAACCTCCTCCTGCATTCGGCTAATCTTCGTCCTGGCCAAGTGGGGAAGTGCATCCTTTGTATGCCTTTTGTTTGCTTTTCATGTACTTGCTCAATTAAAAAATTGCTCCAGTAGGGGGGCAATTCGGGTTTGCCTTGTCGGGCAATTAATACGTTCGGTCGCCGACAGAGAAAGCATTTTTAATTGCATTTTCACACGAAATGCCGCAATTTAGTTTGCCTCGGATTTTCACACCTATAAAAATGTAAATTTTTCCTTTCACCTGCAGTGAAAGGAAAGCGTACCTTATGTCTCCCCAGATAATATTAATTGCCGCTGCATTTGTCCGACTATCTCTAAGCTGACCCCCTTATTCGAAGTTAAATTTACGTGTTTCGGAGTTTGGCTTAAAGTAAGCCTGAATTAGTAAGAGTTGGTCTCGAAGAACCTTTGCCTTCGGCCTTAGCTGAACAGCAACTGTTTCTTTATTTGGTTAAATGGAATTGAGTGAGCGCTTCGTTCTGGACGCTCAAAAAGCCGAAGTGGAAATTCTCCTTTCGAAGAGCAACGCAGGCGCCAACTTTAATTTCGAAAACAGAGAGAATCTCTACAAAGAGAGTTGAACTGAGTGTGGAATTTATGTTTTGTCACAGTAAGCGAGACTCTAATATCACACCATATGTGCGTTCAAAGAAGCAGACGGCTGCGAAGTTTTATGATCTATAAGAAAATAATATTCGCTTGATTCAAGGATAAAGTTCTGTTTTCTTTTATTTATAAGTTAAATATATATTTCGGCAATGATAAAAAGTCATAGTTCTAAAGTGGAAAAATGTATCTTAATATACATTCAATGTCTTGTATATTTTTAATTCCTTTCTCATTTGTAAATAAGTGCACAGGAAATCAAAACCCTATAAATGCCTAGCAAACTGTAATACTCCATGACCCAGCTCGTACGCTCAATTTTAATAAAACTTTCAGGTCAGAGATTCCACAATTTAAGAATTTATTTTCTCTTTTCCTATCTGAACTCACATTCCATCTCGGCCATGCAAAAAAATTTTTCATTAGAAAAATGAATCTCAACATTTATTCACAGCCAGCACCGAAATAAATTCCACAATATGGTAAGGGAAAATATTTTTAATTCTACTGATTGTAGTTTCCTATGGCGCAAACTACATCTACAAAGGTAGACGAAAAAATTCTTATCAAGAAACGTTGCAAAAATGTGTGCAATTAAAAACTCTCGGCACATAACAAAAAAATAAAAAGTGGAAATGCAGAAAAGAAGGAACAACCAGAAAGTCCTTTGGGTAGAGCTAAAAAAAATGTAAATTCAGCAAAACAAACGTAAGAGGAATTAAAGGAAGCCGAAAGCAGGTCCTGTGAATCATTGGATTTTAATTAACATCAACAAAAAGAGGGGTTAGTTTAGGGGCAGAAACCGAAAACAAAGCCAAAGGATCTTTGGCATTGGTAGCAGAAAAAAAGTATGCACATGCACATTATGTACCCTTTGCCAGTTATTTGTCTGTTTGTTGTTTTTTTGCTTGTCTTTTCCTGCGACTTTGACTCTTAGTTTGTAGTCAAAGATTTTTCGTTCTCACTGCTTGATTGCATTTCTGTGGAATTTCAATTGCTTGGTTCTTAACCCATTGTAAATTGTGTCTTTTTTATTTCCTAACCCCCTATAATCTCTTCTAAAAAGAATGTTTATGTAGCGTAATAAGTCAGTTAAATTTTAATGTACTCTTTAACTTTTATCACAGAGACTTACTTGTAGTCTCTGGACTCTAGAAAAACACTCTCGAAACCATGAATCAAGGCCCCAGCATGCAATGCGTCGCACAGATGCCCCATCCGCCGGTGGTGAGAATCTTTCCAGTCGCTGGTGACACACGCACCGGGTCAATTTCATGCAACTCGAACGGGCAGAGGAGCAGGGCTGGAAGGAGAAAGATTTCAAGGATTCAGGGAGTCCTGCATGGAGGGCACGTTCCCGGCTCTTCCCCGCTTTTGCTTTGAGAGGCAGCCAGGCGGGCAGAAAGGCGAACAGGTGCTCAGCTGTAACTAAACGTCCGTTTTAACATTGCCACCTGATGGTCCTGTTCCAGCTCTGGATCCTGCTCCTTCTCCTATGGGAATTTTCAGATGCGGCATGTGGCACATGTCAGTTGCTGGTCACGTCTCCTGCTGGGGCATAATTGATAGTTCAATCTGTTGCAGATCAAACGCTTGACAGCAGCCAACAGATCAAGCTGAAAAATTGTCCAATACAGTGTGTGCCGAACAGAAAAGGAAAACGTCTTTAATTGAGCGAATCAGAAAGGCCTTTAACCAATTTCTTGAAAATTAAATTAGGCAAGAAATTAATCTAGCTCGGTAAGGCGAGGCTTTTAGTCTAATACAACTGCATACTGAATTTAAATTTATATAATATTAAAATTAATTTTCGTTGTATTTTATTTTGTATAATCTTAAAAATAAAACCTCTTAAATCTTTGACAAATTTTTTGCGCAAATTCATTTTTGGCGAATATTTGTTTGTTTTAAAATAACGCATAGACTCATGATTTTTATTTTTTTGTTTTTCAGACCTGATGTCTTTGCTGTTGCATTGACAGATTCCTTTTCAAAGATAGAGTCTTTAGTCTTTCACGAACTATTCAAAAATGTATACTATTTTGCTTTTATGCAGCTTCATATTTATTTTAATGGCTCTGGCCTTTCAGGCAGCACTTTATTTTTGCACAGTTCGTGGGCGCCCGTCAACCCCAAAGAAGTCTGGGGGAGGTGGCAGATAGGGAAACTTGTCCAGACGCTGGCATTAAAACATCTCTCTCAGCCAAATAGATTTTTATGCTTTTAAGTAATTTGCCGCACAAATTGAAAATTTCAGAGCAGCAGCAGCAGCGACGGCAGGAAGTGCATTTGTTCCTCCAGCTAAATCCGGAATATGTTTGGCTAAAACTCAACATACTTCCGCATATATCTACTCCAGTTTATATTTTTTATGCCGCCTCTTTTGTTTGCAGCTCATGTTTTGTCGCTTATTTTTAACGGCTTGTTGCGCATTAAATTTCTAGCTCCATTTATGTTTATGTTCGCATTTTTATTTGTGTAATTCACGCGTCGAGTGCCGATCATAAATTGTGACACGAACGGTGGGTTTGGAAAGGTCACGTTGCCTCATTAAAGTCCCGACAGGAGCAGCAAACTCGAACAGGAGCCATAAGTGTAATAACATCAGCAATAAGAGTCGCAAGCACACGCATACAGATGTCGTCGCCAGGCAAAAATGATTTACCTTAAAAACGAAAGAATAAAAAATGACAAATCATTTCGGAGTAAGAATTCACATTGAATTTGGTACAAAATATATACAACAAAGTAGACTTCAAAGCAAAGACAGTAGTCGAAGCTAAAAATATATAAGTAAGCAACCAGCACAAACCAAAGCCTCAAACTTCACTTTTAGGGTTTTTTTTCCCCTTTTTTTAAATGTTCACTGATTTTAGCCAGTTACTTTGTCCCAGTTTAGGTGTCCATTACACGGAAACCCTTTTCCGTAATTTGTCGCAACAAAGCGAGAGTGGAACTGTAACCAAACCAGGAAAAAAAAGATAATTTACCACTTAACACAGGCAATTCCCCCGACAGGTAACAAGCCGATTGGAATTGTAGAACCTGCCGTTGAAGGGATTGCCGACGAAGCCCCTCAAGGGAGCGGAGGCCCAGGACTGCAGGACTCGTGCAGGATTTTTAGCAACAGGCTAAAAGCAATTTCCCCTTGACAATGGGCACATCTACTCGTAATATCTTCTCACTTACAAGTTTCAGCCATTTATCGTCGTTTGATACTGCCTTCCTTGGCCCCAAAGCTCAGACCCTCGGCAGCCCGTCTAATCAGATTTGGGGTTGGCCACATGAAAACACAATTGCTAGAGAATTATCCACGGACTGTGGGGCAGGAAGGACGAATACAACTGGGGGTAAACATAACAAGCACAAGGATATAAGTTTGGAATCGAAGAAAAAGAAAGGAAAACGACAACGAAACCCACAACAAGACCGAGCCAAGTTATGTATGTGAGTAGCAATGACAGTAACGACACAAAATGAACACAATTCGAGCAAATTGTTTGGCAATAATGTTAACTTAATGCGTTCCATTTGTCGCACTTCAATCGATAGACACGCGCTCTGCGGCTCCTTCGAGTGATTTGTAACGCTTTGATACACGCAGCTCCGCAGGAGCGACAAGGATTTGTGCTTGTGCCCTGGAGGATAATCACGGAGGTGCCTGCCTCCGAAATGGAGCAACAAGTCACGGTGCCATGAAATCCATTTAATTGAAGATAAGCCTCCGACTTACAGACAGGCCGATTAAGTGATTTTAAATGGGATTTTCTTATTAAATGCTCATAAATTAACTGTTGATTGGCTGGGTCTTGAGTGAGTTCTCCCGCCAAGTCGGACAATAAAAAAATAATTTTACTGAGATTTGCATAGTTGAACTACAGCCAAATGTGACTGTTGCCAAATAAAATTTCAGTCAGGCTACGGGAGTAAGGAATCCTTTTAAGTGATAATATACTAACAAAATTTCATTACATTTAATGCACAATGAAAGAAAAGTAAAAAATATAACTAGGTTGAATATCTCTTAACTCACCCATTCATTAGAAGCATTTATTTGAAGTAATTACAATATATTTTATTACAAAAGTAATACCCCCGGGACAGCTTCACCACAACGGGGCACTGGGCCAAATGTTAAGAGCCCATAAATGTACCATTTAGTGTGTTCATAATCTGTGCCAAGAATGCATTTTATAACGAAAGTTTTAGGGGGCATAAACAACGCTTAAAACTAATTACAGGTACGAATTCCCAGACTAATTGCTAAGCGAAGCCAACTTAATGAGCGGGTAGAATGGAAACTTGCTTGCAGTACGATATGCCAGACATAACTAACAATTACACAGGTCTGCAAAAGATGGGTTTTTGAGAGTTGTTGGAAAACGAGATATCATTTCTAA
>JAEIHY010014023.1:0-10341 GCA_018904565.1 Drosophila tsacasi | reverse complement strand
TTGTAAGCTGCAAGGGTATACAAACTTCGGTTTGCCGAAGTTAGATTCCTTTCTTGTTCTTTCTGAAAGAGACTCTCTGAATACAAACTTCGCTCTCTTGAAGTCGCTTGCTTTTGGAAAAGATCGTTTTAACATGGTACATATGTATCTCTCCCTCTCTCGCCTTCTTCCACGCTTTGCTTCTAATGTACAAGCACGAACGATTTAGAGTTATTTTCCTGCTTTCTGAGAGAGGTTTATGCATTTCTAGGAGAAGCATAAAGAGCGGAACCAGAATAAAGGGAAAAGCTTTAAATATTTTTTTACTAATTAATATTAGTTAATATTAGCCACGAACTTTATAGAAATTAGGAAAAATGTATCTTATTCTCCGAGCTACTTTTTGTTTTCGGTGCATGACTAGCTGACTGCTTGGAGGCAGGGACACAGACACATGCCAGCTCCACCGCCGAAGCCCGCCCAAGACATGGGGCACTGATTTGCATTAATGGACGCTTGAGTGATTCCCCGCTTTCCTGCCCCAGCTTTTTTTGGGTTGGGTCTCCGGTCCAGCAGCTGTCGACCGAGGGCCTTAATTAATTAAGTTCACATGACCAGAGAGAGCGAGCGGTGGGTGGGTGGAATTTGTGGGTGGAAGTGGGAGTGAGAGTGGGAGTGGGAGTGGGGAGACAGAGTGGCTTGGGGGCCAAGACCGCCTCCGATCGAAGTGCAATCGATCGATGGAATTCCTTCTCGTTTGTCCCTCATTACACGCAAATTACTTTGTTTTATTTCACTTTTCCTTTAACCAGCAGAAAAAAAAAAAAAGGGCATTTGGAGTCATCAAAAAAGAACTTGCAATGGGGGGCAAAAGGATATATATTCGGGAGACGGAGAAAGGACTGACCGAGCCGCAAAACAAATGCCAACTAAATCAGTCCGCCGTCCGGAGTCCTTTTTCCGGACATAGTGCCACCCCTTGCAACCGTTATCCGGGGCTACTGACCAAACGCCGGACACGGCAACAGTTCCTTTTCGTAAAAAATAGAAATGGTCTCCGGCTTGGCTTTTTATTATGCTCAGAAATCACATTAAAAGGCAAACTCAAATATTTTAATCAGATTTTCGCAAAAAAGGACAAACACACCCGTTCGTCCTTCATTGCCCATCCTTTATCTCCTTCTTTTCCCCTTTCCCACACATATATGCATTTAAAACAGCAGCTTTCGCTGCCTTATTTTCCCTCTCTGTGACATTTTAATATTGTTACCTTGCGAAAGTTGGGTATGTTGGGAGATACTGAATAGGAGGATCGATTTTTGGGACTACTTCTTATTAAATACTTAATAAAATAAACATAAGAAATAAAATCAGCTTTAAATAAAAATAAATTAACGGATGGGATTAAGAATTACTAGACAATAAGAAATTAGCTTTAAAATCCCAAACTAATATTTGATTCTATTATTTTGAGTAATTAAAGGTTTAAAATACATTTCTTATTAAATCGATTTTATTTCAAATTAAATGCTTTTATTTTCGGGGTATTTCCCAGTCGACAGGCGTGTCTATACCTCCAAAATCATTCTCCATTATTTAAGGACAATGTGTGTTAATATGCGTCAACGCAGGGCTCTTCACAAATGGTCCACGCTGTATTTGGCTGCCTTGGTCCTTCTGGGTTGTTTGAGACCAAAAGACGAAAGCCGTCGAAAGGAAATGGCCACAGCTGTTCCATTCATGCATTGGCTCGTTGTCTCGCTTGCCCCTTTCACTGCCCGATTCCTGGACCTGTCCTGGTCCAGGCCCGAGTCCAAGCCAAAGTCTCTGCCCAAAGCCAGCTTCCGTTTCGGGGGCGTGCCAGGTCCAGCTGTCCGAAAAAGTAGCAACAGCTCAAAAAAATACCACCGAACGAACCCCTTTCCCATCCTTTGTCTGTGTATACATATATACACAGACCTCATCCCTGGACGAAACGACATGACATTCACTTTAAAGCATAAGTTGCGGTTCCAGCGAAACGAAAAACTCAATTTCGTGTGATGGCCGAAGGCACCGAGAGAAAAAACCCTTAACTCTTAAAAGGAATATTTGAGGCTGTATATTATTCATTAACTTATTTGATTTACTTTTTAATCTATCTTTTAATATGTTTAACTATTTTGCTTTAAGTCTTCGATATCAGGAGTTCATTCTAGAAAATATAAATACATAAATATAGTTTTTCTCTCTGTGCAGCCCCACCCCCAGGCCCTTAGTTGGCCACAGACTTTGAGCTAGATTGATATTTACTTTGTTGTAGCGTACTTTTTTGGGCCAGCCCCAAAACTGGACACTGTGTGGCTACGGGTGTGTGTGTGAGTGTGTCCTCCTCCCCTGAGCCTACTTTAGAGCCAAAAGGAGAGGGGGCACAGAGGGGGAGGCTGGTGAAAATGAAAATCATACCACAGCGAATTCTCAAGCGACATTTTCACAACAAATTGACACAATTTTCAAGATGCTTAAACGTGAAAATTGCCACAACGCAGGATAAATATATACACACGAATATATACAAAGGGGAGGCGGTACTGAACCCAATGTCGCTACACGACACTTGGCGCCTTTGTTTTCACACGCCCCAAAAGGCACTAAAGTGCCATTTTAGGCGGCTCAAGTGGCGACCGGAATCCAGGACTCTAGCACACTGAATACTGAATCCAGGACACGGCATCCCTGAGTCCTCCACAAACCCAGGCGTTCGTCGTTCAGGCTCTTCAAAGTTGCAGTCGGCGACAAATTATAATGTAAATTGTGCACTCGAAACAAAATCTTGGCCTTCAATTTAAGGAAATGGGACATTAAAAATGTGTACAGGGTAAGGTTAAATAAATACAAATAATAAATAAGCATGGATATAAAATAAAACTGAAGGATTAAAGCTTCCTGAAACTTTAGTCCCTTTTGAATTAATTTCAAAATCTACCAATGATATAGAAATATTTATAATTGTTCTGACACATTTACACTTTTTTTAAGTGTTAGATTATGTCTTTGGCTTTATGTAATTTAATTTTGAACTCAATAGAAACCACACACTCGTTTCAAAATATTTTAAATACTCGCCAAAACCTGCCTTGGTAGATATACATTTAAAAAAATATCTTTCGCCACATTCCGACCTTCTTTTTCAGTGTACAAAATCCCCCAACCTCCTTGCTGCAGGCGACCGAAGGAGGCGTGGCCACTGGAGAGTTTAACACTTGAGAAGGACGAGCGCATCCCTAAACGATGCCAACGCCCTTCGTCCTGTTCCTGTTGTTCCCATGACGGCCGTCGATTAGGTGGCACCCTCCCAGCCACTCAAGCCACTCGCACCACCCACAACCCCCTCAAGGACACCGCCTCCGCGGCGGCGGAGCAATTGAAGCGATCAAAGGGCATAAATTTATGCAAATTATTTTCACGCCTTTTTAGATATGCGATTTTTACTCTCTGGCGGGGATACCCAACTTTTTTTACCCCCATGGCACGTTTCAGGACCACGACTAGGATCATTGTGTGTGCTCATCGCAGGAATTAGCTGGGATATATGTAGAGTCAAGATTGAAGATTGGCTCCGGGAACAGATGCAGATAGTCGGGGGATGAGTTTCCGGTGCTTTCAGAGAGATCAACAAGTGAAATCTGCGTAGGGTTTATCTCCAGATATGGCCATAATATGGAACATATACAAATTTGCATATTACGACCTAACTTGAAAGTTGATTTTGGCAAATTTACCTAAGAAATGGGTCAATAAGCTTGGGCTAAAAAAGCTAGTATTGGTTTTAAGTAAACATTTCTTTTTTGGTTAATAGAAGATCAGTTAAAAGAGTTAACAAAATGGCTCTTCCTCTTTTTAATCTAGTCCTATTATAATGTATATGGCTAAGGTATTTATCCGATTTAGAACTTAGTTTTAGAAATTTCATTAGACTTCCAAAAACTCTCTTTTCTAAACACCACAACCACGAAAAAAAACATTTCAAAACGGATTTTGGCTCAAATTTCAGCCTTACTGCCACTTTTAGGCCAAATCCAAACTGGCACTCACGCGGAAGCAATGTTAAAACGGATTTTCAGCCGTGAAATGGCGGGAAAAGCGCGCTCCGCCGGACTGGACCAGCGGGGATGCCAGGTGGTGAGCGTCACCTGAGCCGTTCGTTCGGCTCGACCAATTAGCCAAATTGTTTTTATGGCCAAAAACCGAAACCGCCTAACCGAAGCCGAAAGCGAAGCTGCGGCACGGCATGAAAATTATAGCGAGCATAAAAATGGTAAAGGACGAGCACGAGGGCAGCTGATTCCTGATAGTCGTGGAGCAGCTGCACCCACATCAACCACCATCTAATTTCTGGCCTGGATGGAGGTGCAAACGTGTGAGAATTTTGCGTAATTGAGTTTGAACTTCAAAGTCCGCTAACCGCATGCACTCGTCGACGGAATAGGGATTGGGATTGGGTTTGGGTTTGGGAGTGGGAATAGCTGTGTAAATGGGTCTTGGCCCAGCTGATTTGCATATGCGGTTCGGTCCCACCTTTTATTTTTTTTACTGAACGAAAGGTCAAAGCTGCCCGCCCGGAGCCCCGTGTTTTTTGGGGTTCCCGGGTATCCGGGAATCCAGGCATATTTGAGCTGTCAACACCTACCACCCCCGGCGGAGGGGGGCTGGGCCTGAGCTGAGTGTGTGCCAAGCGAGTCAAATTAGTGTGTGTGCTCAGCTCAGCTCAGCTCAGTTCAGCCCCTCTTTCGGGTTCGGTTCGTCTGAGATTAGCCTGGGAGAGAGGGCCATTGGATAAATAAACACTTAATTTATCAAAAAACTCCAGCTTGTTATGGTAATGGACGGACGGATGAGGCGAGTGGTGAAATGGATTTCTGAGGGGTCAAAAGATAGTACGCAGCATGTGAGATAATCAGGATTTTGAGGCAGCAAATTAACTATATGTACAGCTCAAAATAATATTAAATATTAATAATAACACCGAATGAAAGGCAGTTAGGTTTAAATAGATTTTGAAAGGAACAACTTCCCTCGAAGAATCTTAAAAATCTACATATTAACTGAGAATGTTAAACCATAAAATAAATATAAAACCAATACTTATTCTAAATAATGAAATCTAATTATACTTAGAAATCCAAAGGGCATAACAAAATGGTTAAGGTCCCAACCAATTATTTTCAACCTATTTTACTATTTAGTTTTCAGTCTAGATTTTTCGTAGCTTTAAGGTAACACTTAAGGTCCCCCTCTTCCTGGTATCCTGATAGTGGAGGAGGGTTTTAGGGCATCGAAATATCTCGGGCAGAACTACTTCCAACCGAGCTAGCTGCTAACCCTTCCTTCTACGAATCCGGGAATCCCCCAAACCCACTTCTCTGGTGTGTTTTGTCTGGCGGGCAAAGTCATAACTTCACTTATCAACATTAGCTGTTGCCAGGGGCGCCCGGGGGGACTGGGAAAGGGGCAGCGCTTGAGATATTCATACATTTTAATACGCTGTTTATATTTTATGAAGGCAAATGAATGCACAAGGAAATGAATAAGGGGCAGGGGTCTGGGGGTAGCCAAAAAATTCAACACCAAATGATTGCGAGTGTGTGTGTGTCCCAAACGCAGACGATGGCTGGGAATCTTGGTAGAAGCGAGCACAACCTCGCTTCGAGCTATAGACGAGTTTACAGTTATCAAGGGAAAATTATCATCTGCCATGAATCTCGATAAAATTCATATTCATATGCGAGAGAACCGAGAGTCCAGGGGTGGAGGCAGGGACAGGGCAGGGGCGGAGCAGGGAACAGGGGACAGTGTCCGGGGCCACATTGTATCTGTATCTGTAGCTGGTAGCTGGTAACCACACACACACATGCACATACCCACACGAATACACATTCATTACGTCGCCTCGTTTCGTCGTCCCAAAATGGGATAGCTATAGCTCCCTCCCCAAAACACACACCACACGCACAGCTGCGGTCATAACAATAGCGAAGAGTGAATATAAAGCCCACTGGCCAATCAGTCGAAATTACGAGAAATCTCTCCTTATCTCTTTATCTCTCTATCTCTCTTCAGCTTCTGACTGAAAACAATAATCTGTAATGGTTAATTTTGTAAAGCTTTAATATATATCAAGTGTTTTTAGGGCTTTTCGTGGGTAATATTTGATATTTTCCAACAAATCCCACTCTAGGCAGCTAGTTTTCCAACTCCGAGTGTGTTTGCGTTGAATATGCGTACATGTGAGGGTCACAGGAAGCACTGGGACGACGGGCCAGACAGACGTTTGCCCCGAATAACACACAACGAGCAACAGAAAAAGGCAACAACAAAGCAACAATTGCTTGATATGGAAAACGGGCTCACAACTAATTTTTGGAAACAAATGACTCTCGTCCTCTCAAAGCCAGGAAAAGGCACCCACTCATCCACCCATAGCAGCTCGCCCCTTTTCCATACATATTTTAAAGGCTCCCTTAAATTGCCTTCTGTCCGGCTGAATTGACTTTAAAATGCTCACAGTTACTTTGGATAATATCTCTGGCATAAGTGATTGCCATAAGGAATTATTAAAATGAGAGTAATATAATATGTCAGAGAACTCAGTTATTGGGGAAGGAAATCAGTTAGGGCCTGGTAAGGATTATTTGAATACCAGCAAAAATGTGAAGGAAACTAATTCATTAATGGAAACATAGAAGCAGAAAATGAAATACTTGATATTCTCAATCAAATCCAATTGGAACTCTTGGTATTTTTAAGAAAGATCTTGTTTATGAAGTTCTCTCCTACTGCAGCTGATAAGAAACTCTCTCGTTCGTTAATAATTGGAGGCGTGCATGAGAGAAAAAGAGTGACAGAGAGATCTTTCAGGAAGCTCTGATTTGAATTAAAGACACTCTCCTTTCAAAAAACTAATTGGACTAAAGACAAAAATGTCAATTCTAAAAACGGGAAATAACTAAAGACAGAGTGAAGCATTTGCTAATAGCAAACGGTAAGTTTGTGCCCTTTTCACCTGATTTCTATTTGCGCCAGGATGAGCCGGGCTAGGCCAGGCCAGGCCAGACCCAGCTCTCTCCCAAAGGCTGCCCAGGTAATTAAGTAATTCCTGGCACTAAGCAGCGCACTTAAATATTTACAGTTATATCTCCTCTGCAGTTGAAAAGATAAAAGTGCGCGCGTGCTGCCCGGATAGCTAACCTTATTTTTACAGGGCTACATAGGGGGTGGCAGGAAGTCTCGCTGGGGCGAGTTCATTAGCTGGCAAAGGGTTTAATTACCTACTCTGTTCATTTAGCGCCACTTGCCTAACGCTCTGTTGAGCAATGCAAACCGAAAACCGACTCAAACAACCTTGCCGGGCGGCGGCCGCCCACCTGAGCTGAAGCTGCTGCAGCCGAGTATAAAATGCGTCTCTCTTTCTCTTGCTCTTTGGTACACGGCTAATTAAAAAAAGAAAAAAGTAACACAAAAAATGGGAAAAATAGACGGGGAGAAGACGTAAAAAAAGAGAAGCGGAACTCAAAAAGCAGCGGCCTCAGCTGGAAATGGAGTGCTCTGCTCCTTGAGCTCGCATCTCCAGTACTGCGTCCCCGTCCCCTCTCAATTCTCAATTAATGTGAGAGATACACGACAAAGTGCGCTGCACATAAATAAATATTTATATTTTCTAATCAAAGAAATTTTAAGTAAATGTTTAAGGCCAACAAAAAAAACTTCGGTCACAATGACCTATAAGCCGCTCTAACAAGTCTTTTTCTTTCTTCCTTTTGTACAAGCTATTTTGATCTATCTTTATCTCTCTCATTTTTTGAGCGTCTGACCGGAGAGATTGACTCCTGTTCTCCCTCCCTTTCTTTATCTCTCTCTATCTCTTTCTTTTTCTCTCTCTATTTCCTTTATTCTCTCTCTTAATTTGTATCTCCCTCTCTCTCTATTTTTTGTCTCCCTCTCGCGTTTTCCTTCTCTCCCACTCTCTCTTAAGCGACTTCTCTCTTCCTTTCCCTATCCCATTTTCTCTCACTCTCTCCCTCTCTTTCTCTCGAGCGTCAGCCGGGACAGAACAACTGTTATTACAAGAGAATGCATCAATCTCTCTCTCAATCTTTTTTTTAGCGTCTGACAAGAATGATCAGCGGTGACCAGAAGTGAGTGCATCTATTTCTCTCTCTCCCCTTAATTCCTATAAGGGATCAGATGAGAGACCCGAGGAAGCAGGACAAGGTGAAGATTACGAAGATTTTGTAAACAGCACATACTATAAATAACAGGTGATATGTATAGTAAATTTAATTTAATTTTTATTTTTTCCGGTGTATTCTGTGCGCTTGTGGTGATGCCAAAAGGAAGCCCGAACGACGGTAAATCGAGAAAGCAACGGCAACGGTAAACTGCGAACATGAAAGAAATTAGCAGCGTGACCGAAGCTCCACTCCCTCCCTGCTGACCCACGGAAAAGGGCAACCCAAGAGCTCTAGAACTCCCGGAGCTTCCGCATCCCTCAACCCCGGCTGTGTGAGGCCTAGGACAAACCCGCCCAGAAGAACCACTTGAAGGTGTACTTATTACACCTGAGCTGCAGCTAAGTATGTTTACAAGATGTTAAGGATTGAGGAGGACTCGGGACTTGGGACTGCTGGGAACTCGAAGAACTTGACTCCACTTCCGGCGTTTATTTTTAATAAATTTACACACAAAAACAGGAAGGAAGGAAGGATGGGGAGACGTCGTAACCCAGTTTGGTCTACTTATAAATCCTTTAACTGTCGCCGGTCGTCGCTGGCATCCCATCCCCCGCATCCCGCATATCCCTGAAAGGCAGTCGTCGAAGCAAATAAATTTTACCCAAGGGGGTAATCGACAAAATATATTCGATAAGAAATTTGTATTACCAAAGACGCAACAACACAGCGCACACACAAGATGATGTAATCATCGACGAGGGGTTGGAGTTTGTAACTGGTAACTGCGACTTGGTAGTGCTCCATCTCGGGGCACTGATTGCCACTCCGGAACTCTGGGAACCCATCGGGCGACCGGGCGACCACCTGCTGTTCCCGGGGACTGTTGTCACTCGACGAATTGCTTCGGAGACCTGCAACGTGACTAACGGGCGCCACAAAGGTGTCGTCTGGCGGATTGAGGATTCGGTTGAGGGTTTGAGCTTTGGGTATTTGGGGTCTCGATATCAGACAGCATCCAATGACAGCAGCGGCAGCGCCTTGCACCGATTGCTTTTTAATCGATTCCATTTACAAATAAATTGCTTTGCCCCGAAAGATTTATTTATTGCCAAGTGCAGTCAGGGGCTGGCGGTAAGGTATCGCAAGGGGTCAGACTAGCTGGTATCCTGGTTTTTATTTGGGGGTTATTTATATCAATTTTATTTCCTACATATATATTTTTATACAAAGTTAACTCAAGTTGGCTTACAAAACACGCAAAAGTGCCTAAGAGTAATAATAGCATAATTTTGGGTGTATTTAAAAGTAATTTTAAAGCCCGATATATTCTTTTAATTCATTTCTAATTGAGACGAAGTCTTATTTTTTATAAAATATTTATAAAATCTTAAAGCATTTAGTTAAAACTTAAATCTGTATAGATTTTTCATAGGGTTTAATTTTTATTATTAAGCAAAGTGCTTTTTAGATATTCTTGCCGAGTACTTAAGCACCTCTAGCTCTTAATGGCTCTTAAATCCATTTTGCAGCCGCATACATTGTTTCTTCATTAGATGTACAGTGTTTATCGCACGGTTTTCTTTATTTTTCCTGTTTAACTAGGTGAGTATACTTGGCCCTGGGCTAATGACTGGCAGGCAGATCCACCTGCCTGCTTTATGGCGCATCGGACGTCATAAAAATCCGCAGACAATGCAAACCTGGCGCTCCTCTTAATGAATTTTCTCTCTGGGAGAGGCGCGGAGGAGAGGGAATAAAATCCAAAATCCAAGGAGTACGAATAGAAAATGGCTGGGGACTTGCTTTTATTTTTACGACTATGCAACATGTGCCTGGGATTGGGCCGGAATAAATGAAACGGAGTGGCGTGGCCTGGCGTGGATGGGCGAGGAGTGAGTGGCTCATTGATCTGGGCTCCACTTTCTCTTTTTTTTTGCGTGGGGTAATGGGGTACGCACTTAGCTCTGATGATGGCGCGGCGGCAGGAAAAATAACAATAATAATTCGAAAATTATGAAAGCTATAAACGCATAAATTTCCTGACGAGGCGCAACCATAGCCATTATATACGACATTTTAATAATTTTCCACACGCCGCCGCACAATGGCCGGAAAGATAGAGATACGTTGCAAAAATCAACTTTTTGATGAC
>JAEIHY010014016.1:0-12380 GCA_018904565.1 Drosophila tsacasi | reverse complement strand
CTGTAGGCAAGGATATGGCTTTTGTAATAGCAGATTTTTGTTATTGATTGCAAATAAATAGTACCTATCAGCTTTATACATACTTATGTAGGATAAAGGATAATAGTCTTGGTCCGGACTTACCCGCAGTTGAGGACACTCAGTAACATACCTTCAACGCCGCACCGCAGACTTGTCAGAGATTCGTCGATGATTAAGTCTTTTCAAGTGCAGGGTTCTTCACATATTTATTAACACAAGTATTTACACAGTTTTAAACACAGGATCATTAGCACAGTTACATCATGGGCGATAATCTGTTGTTGGGTGCTGCAAAGCCGCGGACAGACTGAGGCTGCTGCGGCGAGTCACTTCTATTTATAGGTGTGAGAGATAAATAGAGAAAGATATAAGTAGAGAGAAAGGGAGAGAGAGATAAGCATAGAAAAACAGAGCGTGAGAGGTAGAAAGACAGCGAGAGGGGAAAATAGAGGGAGAGAGAGATAGCTAGATAGATAGAGAGAGATGGAAATGGAGAGAGAGAGGGAGAGATAAATAGATATAGAGATACATATAGTTAGATAGAGATATGAAAGAAAAATAAGTAGAGCTAGAGTTTGAAAGAGATAGTGAGATATAGGGAAATTGACAGAGAAAGACAGGAAGTCAGAGAAATTAATAAAGCTCTCTCTTTCTCGCTATCTCTTTGACACCTATAAATAGAAGCGACTCGCCGCAGCATCCTCAGGCCTTCCACCCGTTCACCCGTTAATTGAATTCAAATATGTCCGGTTGTCAACATAATATGACCGCATCATTTGAGCTCAAAAAATGCCGAACAATACGTGGAAAGAGCGGTCACACTTCAAAGGAATAAACATTTGCCAGCTGCGAAATATATTTAAGAACTGGATACCCTGCTTTAAAAACAAATTGTGTCTGCGTTGACACAAAACAAACAAAAAATTACCAATTGGAATTTTGTAATATAAATAATTGGCAAAAAATACCAAACTATTGCGTAAAACTATCGCAACTGCTGTATTTTCTTGAATAAACTCAGCTCAACGGTCACACTAAAGGGGAGTGAAATTGATTTTCTGATAAAAATTTTCGCTTGGAGCTCGGTGCGAATCCTTTGGAAGCAAACTTTCCGTACAGGTTCCAAACAGGTGCACAGACTAACCAGCAGACAGCGCACAAGATGATCGGCGGCCTGTTCGTCTACAACCACAAGGGCGAGGTGCTGATCTCGCGAGTTTATCGAGACGACATCGGGCGCAATGCCGTGGACGCCTTTCGGGTCAACGTCATCCACGCCCGCCAGCAGGTCCGCTCGCCAGTGACCAACATTGCGCGGACCAGCTTCTTCCACATCAAGGTGAGCCCTAGACTAAGCATCTCGCCGGATATTCGTCATCATTTGCTCTTTTATCGCTTGCAGCGTGCGAACATTTGGCTGGCGGCTGTGACCAAGCAGAATGTGAACGCCGCCATGGTGTTCGAGTTCTTGCTAAAGATCATCGAGGTGATGCAGTCGTACTTCGGCAAAATCTCCGAGGAGAACATCAAGAACAACTTCGTCCTCATCTACGAGCTGCTGGACGAAATCCTGGACTTTGGGTATCCGCAGAACACGGATTCCGGCACGCTGAAGACCTTTATCACGCAGCAGGGAATCAAGTCGGCCACCAAGGAGGAGCAGATGCAGATAACATCGCAGGTCACTGGCCAGATTGGCTGGCGCCGCGAGGGCATCAAGTACAGGCGAAACGAACTTTTCCTGGACGTCCTGGAGTACGTAAACCTGCTGATGAGCCCGCAGGGCCAGGTGCTGTCCGCTCATGTGGCCGGCAAAGTGGTGATGAAGTCATACTTGTCAGGTTAGTAACCATATTTAGGGTAATCGAGACGAATTACACCACAATCCCATTTCGCAGGCATGCCTGAGTGCAAGTTTGGCATCAACGACAAGATCGTGATGGAGTCCAAGGGCCGCGGTCTCTCGGGCAACTCTGAGGCGGAGACCTCTCGCTCCGGCAAGCCGGTTGTGGTCATCGACGACTGCCAGTTCCATCAGTGCGTCAAGCTGAGCAAGTTTGAGACGGAGCACTCGATTAGCTTCATCCCGCCGGACGGCGAGTTCGAGCTGATGCGCTACCGCACCACCAAAGACATTTCACTGCCATTCCGCGTCATTCCGCTGGTGCGCGAGGTGGGCCGCACCAAGATGGAGGTTAAAGTGGTGCTGAAATCCAACTTCAAGCCCTCGCTGCTGGGTCAGAAGATCGAAGTGAAAATACCCACGCCGCTGAACACCTCCGGAGTGCAGCTCATCTGCCTTAAGGGCAAGGCCAAGTACAAGGCCTCCGAGAACGCCATAGTATGGAAGATCAAGCGCATGGCGGGCATGAAGGAGACGCAACTCTCGGCCGAGATCGAGCTGCTTGAAACGGACACGAAAAAGAAGTGGACCCGGCCGCCCATCTCCATGAACTTTGAGGTGCCGTTCGCGCCATCCGGTTTTAAGGTGCGCTACCTAAAGGTGTTCGAGCCGAAGCTCAACTACTCCGACCACGATGTGGTCAAATGGGTGCGCTACATCGGACGCAGCGGCCTGTACGAGACGCGCTGCTAAATCGGCCAGCGGCCAGCCATCGAGGAGCAGAAGTATCACAGTTGAATTTAACGAAATGAAAGGAGAACGTGCTACCGCATATATTGGTATTTCCTCAATCAAATTGATCCAGCAGTTAATGTATTCCACGATAAGTTCCAGCAAGGCCACGGGCGCCCGAATAGCGGGTCCGACCCCCGGATCCCATATATTGCCGTATACCGCACACACAGCCTCCGCGCGCACTGGTTATGCGGGCGGGGCGTGTTTCCCATAGACATACCACTAGGTCCTATTATTTACCCTACTCTATGTAATTGTAAACTATGTTGTTTTATACGCGTCGCGGGACGCCTCTCAAATCTCACGCTCACGTTTCCACAATTCTTATTATTTGTATTATCGTATTATACATATATATATATATTAATAATTATTTTCATTGTGCAAAGAACAAAGGCGATAAATGCAACTAAACGTATTTAATAGACCAAAACTATCTGTCAGCGCTATCAATAATGATATTCAATTGTTAATAATATTCGAATTGTTTAATAAATAGCATGATATATATACTAAAATTGTGCTTGAAATACTGGGGGAGGTTTGGCTTATTAATTTTGGCAAAAAAAGGGTTTGTCGCGGCTCTTACAAGATCGTACAAACAGATCATGGGTGTTGGTACATAAAGATCTCTCTCTACGCATTCTGTTCAGACTCATGACGGCGATCTTTTACCCAATGTTATAAAAAAAACCGCCTTTCTACGTCTGTACCTAAACTTCAGATACTTCTAAGCTCAGATTCTCTTCCAACTTCAGCTATTACTACCTCAAATATGTAATTTTCTGTATAGAATTTTGCTTCAAACCTTTCTATTATATCGAAATGCTATCAGATGATAGATTGATGACCCGTATTGCTCACAATAAAAAAGCAAAAACACATTTACAGCCCCATAAATGAAGAATCGGCGACTTTATGATACCCACAAGTACTGTCTTTGCTATCAGGTGTGCACTGTGGTACGACCCCCCCACATTGCAAGCTTACATTATATAATTTAAAATATATAAATCTTAAATTCATTTAAAATTGATTTTACCACAAGAAGAAGCTGTGACTCATCCCGGCCAGCCTCAGCTTTGTTTGTTCCAGTGATCTTTGCCTTTTTAGTAAAAATTGCCTAAATAATGCCAGTTAGCATGAAAGCTTTGTGTTATCGTCCAAGGGCTTTTCACAATTTTCCATTGCAGACAAATCAATGTCGAAGCACTGACCGACCGACCGACCAATCAGTTTAGCAACAGCGATAAAGTTTACTTTGCAGTGTTCATAAAACTATTACTTGTTGGTGTTAGCTGTTGCCAGCACGACCGGGTAACCTTGAGGCTCCTCAACATCCAGATATTAATTAATTAGAACTGGAAATTTTATTAAACCAAACCGAAAGACATCCGCTGTTTCAGGCTGAAGCTTTTGCTTTTGTTATCACCCCGTCGGCTTGGTCATCAGTGGAGTGATAAGAGCCCCAAAAAAGAGTAGCGTCATTTTTGTCAACGGACACGTAACACCATGGATGACATAGTTCCCGATGTTGTGGATGCGGTTCCCGCTGGCGACATCCAGGTCACGTACAGCGGAGGTAACGCGGTGAAGCAGGGCAACGAGCTGACCCCCACCCAGGTGAAGGATGAGCCCAGTGTTACTTGGGAAGGTCTCGCAGGAGAGTCCGATCTGATAACGCTGCTTATGGTGGATCCCGATGCCCCCACCCGTCAGGATCCCAAGTACCGCGAGATTCTGCACTGGGCCGTGGTTAACATTCCGGGCAGCGATCTGTCGAAGGGCCAATCTGTAGCGGCCTACGTCGGAAGTGGTCCCCCCGAGGGTACCGGTCTCCATCGCTACATTTTCCTGCTCTACCGTCAGACGGGCAAGATCGAGATCGATACGCCCACCATTCCCAACACGTAAGAGATTATACACCAGCTTCCACCCCGGTAGTGATGCATCTCTTTTGGTTTCGCAGTGTTCGAGCGGGTCGTTTGAACTTCAAAGCCAGGGACTTCGCCGCCAAGCATGGCTTGGGTAATCCCATCGCCGGAAACTACTACCAGGCGCAGTACGATGACTGGGTGTCCATTCGAAACAAGACTATGACCGGCTAGTTTCTGCATATATCATGCCGGGTTTTCTATTTCCAGCCAATAAAGTATAACCAATCGCTTATCTCGCTATCTATGCGTTGGGGTATTAACCGAAAGTGCACGGAACTGATTAGGCGCCGGCGGACTCCGTCCCGCGATAAAAGGCAGGCGATCGGGGATCCGGGCCAGAGTCACCTCGCTAACGCCACACCGAGCAGAAGCAGCAGAACCCGCTAACATGGACACCGCCGGCATCATTCCCGACATCATCGATGTTAAGCCCGCCTCCAAGGCCACCATCACCTACCCGTCCGGCGTTCAGGTGGAGCTGGGCAAGGAGCTGACTCCCACGCAGGTGAAGGACCAGCCCACGGTCACCTTCGATGCCGAGGCCGGCTCCCTGTACACCCTCCTGCTGGTGGATCCCGATGCACCCAGCCGCGAGGACCCCAAGTTCCGCGAGCTGCTCCACTGGCTGGTCATTAACATCCCCGGTAACACGGTGTCCGAGGGCCAGACCATCGCCGAGTACATCGGCGCCGGTCCCCGTGAGGGAACTGGTCTGCACCGCTACGTGTTCCTGGTGTTCAAGCAGAACGACAAGATCACCACCGACAAGTTCGTGTCCAAGACCAGCCGCACAGGCCGCATCAACGTCAAGGCCCGCGATTACATCCAGAAGTACAGCTTCGGCGGTCCCGTGGCCGGCAACTTCTTCCAGGCCCAGTACGATGACTACGTGAAGACCCTCATCGAGACGGTCCAGTAAACTGGCCACCAACTGATCTACGCTCTGTGCAATAATAAATCTTAAATTCTAGTTCTCATAACAAACAAAACATACTAATTCTGTAGCGGGGGGAGATCAAAGGGAGTTGAGATTACGATAGGATCTATGAGGACTTTAAACATTAATTTTTACTCTTGTTTGTTTTTTTTTTAATTGGGTTCAAGAAAGCTCAACATCTTGAGGAAGCGGTACACCGCTTTCACTTTTGTCGCCCAGGAATGGAAAATTTCATGATTCGAAACGGTTTAGCTTCTACAGATACTCGTACCTAGCCGAAGTGTTTTATGGCATGGGTATTTCTCAATTAACTTTCGGTATGATTCATAACATAGATAGACAATTTCCTTTAGTTTAGATATGAAATTGATTCATCAAAACTTTCAGTATCTTATTGAAAATATATACGACCTATGGACACCTGCATACTCGGAACCTCTATAACTGAAGCACCTTATCTATTAAATAAAAGTATATTCTATAGAGTGAAAACACTTTATTCATTATTTAAAAAAAAAGAAAACTATTTATATAAAGGTTTAGACAAAAGTTTTTCCTTTATCATAATTTAAACTTATGGTGAGCTCTAACCGGAAGTTCGGATAAGATATGTAAATTACCTAAACCTAAATCAATATTTCCATTTCCATTTTCTTGATAAATGCCTATACCTTTTTGTTGAAAAAGTCAGCAACCAGTTTGTTAAACTCCTCCGCATAGCGCAGGTGGATGTTGTGCTTGCCTTCGGGAAACTCGTGGTACTTAGCCTGGGGGAGGTGCTCCCTTAACCAGGGAATATGATCTGCTGCAATCATGGGATCCTTTTTTCCGTGCAGAATAAAGGTCGGTGCCTTTATTTTCTCCACCTCCGAGCGACAGAAGTCACCATCTCTTTGGTCGTAGAAAGCACAAGCAGCATCCACCCATTCGGCCCAGAGTTGTGCGAACCTTTCCTCGCCGTACACCTTTTCCATGGGCTCACGCATGCGTGGCGACCACTTAGCCACATCCCGGATGTTTTTCAGGGCCTTGACCTCATCGGCGTTCAGGTAGGCTCCAGCGCCCCAGATAGCTAGGCGGTCAACAGCTTCCACATGCCGACCAGCGACAATGAGGGCTGTGATTCCTCCATCACTCCATCCCAGGATAGAGAACTTTGGCCTATCCAGGGCTCGCATCAGATCCACAGCTGCCTGGGCGTCCTCCCGGAAGAACTCAAGTCCAAACTTGCGTTGCGGAGGCACTGATTTGCCATAGCCCGGGGGATCCCAGGCGATGATCGTGTGTCCGGGTAGCAGCTTGGGAAGCTGCTCGATCTGCGGCTTGAAGTCAGTCCAGGCAGAGCCCAGGGCTCCAGGCATCAGCAGCAGACTCCGCTCTCCACTGCCGGACTCCACAATGTGCAAGTCGGCGCCATTAACCCGTACTTTCCGCTCCGTATGCATTAACCGGTCGATAAGGGCGGAGCGGGTTCCCAATCGTCTGCCCAAATTGGCGAGCATTACGTAAGCGGATAGGGCAGTGACTCTGGAGTATAGCAACAAACTTTGTCGGGTTTCGAGAGCACTTCAGATATCCGGCAGATAGTTCGCGGCTTGTGCAAATCTTTTGGAAAAGACGCCTTGTAAAGTGCACTTAGAAAAGCTCTGCTGATAAGAACAGCTGTGTAAGCGATCGGATTGGTGTGGCTGCACTTTCAGTGTGCCTGTCTACACTAATATACTGAATGAATATACTAAATTAGTCGGAAGCATAAAAATTGTTTTTAAAAGACAAGCGAAACTTAAATTTTAATTTTTAATTGGATTATTCATTAATATCATCTTGAAATGTATATCTAAGACAAAATAATTAAAAAAAAAAAAAACGAAAAAGAGAAATATAGAGTTGCCACATTCTGCGAACAAGACCGTTAATGAAGGCGCTCTTTTGAAATTTGAGCTTTTGCTTTCCCTTAGCTTTTCAACATTTCCACTTCCCATTTTAGTCCTTTCGAACGTCACTACAACGAAGGACAATGGACAGCACGTGCTGGCATTTGTTTAGCATTTAGCGTGCGTTAAAAAATTATTAAAAAATGTAAGTGCCACAGGAAACCGAGAAGTCCCTAATAATGGTCAGTGCGTGATTGGTGTTCTCAAGTTAATGTGCGCCTGCTTGTGGGCACGATTTATGGCGGCGACGGCCTTGCAATTGCTCACCAAGGCAGGGGGCGAAAGGGGGAGTGAGTTTCAGACACCCACACGACCACACATTACGTTTCAAATGCAAATCTAATTCGAAACGAGTCGTCGAAGTTGCGTAGTAAATGTCAAGGAATTTACACGGGTCGTCTTAGTGATAACGTAGTATGCGGGGGGAGCGGGAGTGGGCGAGCGAGTGTGACCACATGGACGCCCACACACGAGTTCATGTGTATGTATGCGTGTCCCATCTAATACGCTTTGAGTGGTGCAGGTTATGAACCTGCGTGCTGTGCGCACATTTCGCTTGTGTGGGTGAGTGGGCAGCTGCTTTGTGTGTGTGTGTACGTGTTGGTGTGTTAGTAGTACGCATATGCATGCCTCGTGCGAAGTAAGCGAGCTTTTAATTTTTGGCATTCCCTTACACTACACACAAAGCGCACGGCCTTTCGTTCGTTCATAGCATACTTTTAAGGGCAGCGCACCGTCAACGTGACTTGAACAGGAAATATTATTTGTTCCTCTCTTAAGAATTAAATGTGTATTATTTTTTAATGTAAATTAACCGAAAGAAAGCTACAACTTCGTTGCTATATACTATTAGAGCGTACATGTCACGTCGGCTAGGCCGCTCCATTGGCTTTTTGTGAATAAGCTGGCGGAGCTTTCGTTATCCATTGGAAACAGTGCGAGGAAATTAAGTTTGAAATTGCAGTCCACTCTTGTCGTGGATGCAGCGCAGCGCGGATCGATAACGGAGCCAAGAGCAGCGGAAGAAGGCGCTGCGGAGCAAATTTCGACACACAAAATTTTTGTATCCCCAAAAAGTTGAACAAAAAATCTGCAAAAATTAATTCAACCCCTCGTTTTTAAACAAAAACGCGTCGCGACAAAAGGCAATTCCGAATCGTTACATAAAATAAAAGTCAATGAAGATAGCAAAATAATTGTGTAATTGAAAAATCACAGTGTGTGCAAAAATCGTATCAAATCAATAGATAGATAGATCGATACGCAGGAATAACTGATTAGTTATCTGATTGAAGGATTAATCCTCCTTTCCGGGGCCAGTGAAAACGTTTCGCTTCTTGTGGTCTTGGAAAATTGTTCGCCTTTATTCTCGACATGCAGTGAAAATTTTTTCCGATTTTTAGTATGTACATGTACGTTGGAGCGCTCGTGGGCGCCACAGGCTCGGGTGGCAGGGGTATACGTATCCGGCAAGCTTTCGGCCCCACAACCACCATAGTCATCACCACCGCTCCATCTAGTATCGCGGTGTGACACGGTCTCGATGCGATGCAATCTGCCCGTTCGTAATTAGTTGGCCAAATTAAGAGTGAAAATCAAGTGAATTAATCGAAATGACAAAAAGTCAAAGTGCAGAGCATTAAGAACCAAGAAAATAGGAGAAATTCGAAGCAATAATCAGTGCAGTTCCGTTAACAGCGTCCGAGTACCGTTAGCAGCCGCAGCCAACTTCGCCTGCCCGTGCTTTCGCTCTCCTGTGGTATCGCGCGCTCTCTCGCGCTCTTCGGATAAAAGCTGCAGGCGCGGATAAAACGGTTCCCGAGTAACACCAACACAAGGACACACGACGCAGGAAGGACGGGAAGAAAGCTCTCGCTCAAGGACTGGAATACGCGAAAAGAGAGAAGGACGCGAGAACAAAGCGACACTTTACGTTTACGCGCGCAACGTGCGTAGGTGCGTCTGTGTGGGTGAGGCGAACGTGTGACTGTGCCGTGCGTGTGCGTATCCTTGCGCGTGTACGTGGTGCGTGTGAATGAACGCGCCAAGTGCAACATATCAGGACTCCGCCATTATTGAGAACCATGCTCCTGCGTCAGTGACGACAGCCAAGCCACCGATTATGGACAAGGAACACGCTAATCCGGCGGAGCTCCGGCTCCTGCCCAGCCACGCCTCTGCCCACGCCTCCTTCGCCTGCCCGGACTTGCGGTTCAATAAGGCGCGCCGCCGGCGGAGAAGCGATTCTGCAGTGCCTCCCTTGGTGGTGGAGTACCGCCGCTCCTACCGCGTACTCATCGTCAGCGCCCTGCTGGTCAGTTTGGCGGCCAGCTTCGTGACCCTCAGCGCCGGCTTTCAGCTGGACGGGTCGCAGAGCTCCTTCTACACCTTTCGCAAGTGGTACACCGGCCTGAACGGCACCCTGGAGCTGGAGTTCAAGACGGAGCAGCCCAACGGACTGGTACTCTACACCGACGACGGCGGCACTTATGACTTCTTCGAGCTTAAGCTCGTCGAAGGCGCCCTCCGGCTGAGATATAATCTGGGCGGAGGAGCCCAGATCATCACTGTGGGCCGGGAGCTGCACGATGGCCACTGGCACAAGGTGCAGGTGCTGCGCAACGATGAGCAGACCTCGCTCATTGTCGACGGCGTCTCGCAGCAGCGATCCACCAAGGGCAAGGAGTTCCAGTTCGGCAAGTTCGCCAGCAACTCTGATGTGTATGTGGGCGGTATGCCCAACTGGTATAGTAGCAAGCTGGCGCTGCTCGCTCTGCCCAGCGTCATCTTCGAGCCCCGCTTCCGGGGGGCCATTCGGAATCTGGTTTACGCGGATCAGCCGGGTGGCTCCACACGACGCCAGGAGATCAAGCAGCCGCGAGACATCAAGTGCGGCGACGTGCCCTGTGATCACGGAGAGCTGCCTGCCCGCGAGAGGCCTTTAAGGGTGAGTTTTAGATATATAATACTCTATAATATACATAATATAGATACTGTTATTCTAACTTGTTACTTTATATTCTTGCATATTTCTTGCCTTTTATTATTACACATATAAAGCGAAAGATATTAAATTATTTGAATGTGCCCCCATGTCCCTTTGCTCTAAACTTAAATATAATATATCCATATGAAAAAGCTCCCTGGCCTCGATTGCAGCGCTCAGTTATATATCACAATATCTATAATTGCTCCTGCAGGGTGTTCGGGGCAACACGACAGATGCCTGCGAGCGGAATGATCCCTGCCAGCACGGCGGCATATGCATATCCACTGATTCCGGTCCAATTTGCGAGTGTCGAAACCTCGAGTACGATGGCCAGTATTGTGAGAAGGAGAAGGCGCCATCGGAAGCAACGTTCCGCGGTACACAGTTCCTCTCGTACGACTTGGGCCAGACGGGCGCCGAGCCGATAGTGAGTGCCCAGGATGCCATATCCTTTTACTTCCGCACCCGCCAGCCCAACGGTCTGCTCTTCTACACGGGACACGGCACGGACTATCTAAACTTGGCCCTCCGCGACGGAGGCGTCTCTCTGACCATGGGACTGGCCAACGGAAAGCAAGAGATGCACATCAAGCCCTCGAAGGTGCGCTTTGACGATCATCAGTGGCACAAGGTCACCGTGCACCGACGCATCCAGGAGATCTCATCCATCACCAGCTTCTGTCGGGTAAGTATCTAATTGGTCCTGTGAGTATTAGAGTTTTAAGGAGCTCCTAACTTCCAGCTGGTCACTGTGGTGGACGATGTGTACACAGATCACTCGCACATCGCTGGCAAATTCACCATGCTATCCTCGTCGCGGGTCTATGTTGGCGGAGCTGTTAACCCGAGGGCTCTCCTGGGAGCCCGTGTCCACAACAACTTTGTGGGTTGCCTGCGGAAGGTGGAGTTCTCGGCAGACACTTTAAATCTAAACCTAATAGACCTGGCCAAGAGCGGCTCCAAGCTCATACAGGTGGCTGGCAACTTGGAGTACCAGTGCCCCAGTGGGGACCCACAGGACCCCGTAACATTTACCACCCGTGAGTCCCATTTGGTAAGTCTGACTGTAGCGAGAATAGAACCACATATCAATTATGTTTTTCATTTCTTCTGCTTAGGTCTTGCCTCCTTGGGAAACTGGCAAGCAGAGCTCCATCAGCTTCAAGTTCCGCACTAAAGAGCCCAACGGCATCATCGTCCTAGCAACTGGATCCAAGCAACCTCGGGCCAAGAATGTAAGTTGTCTGATTAATATCCCGTATTCAACTTAAGGTGACTCCCCTTATCAACCAGCCCGTATTGATCGCGATTGAACTTCTGAATGGCCACATCTACATCCACCTTGATCTGGGATCCGGAGCCTCAAAGGTTAGAGCCTCAAGGCGCCGCGTGGACGATGGCGACTGGCACGACCTAATTCTCCGGAGAAACGGACGCGACGCCAAGGTGAGCGTGGACGGAGTGTGGAACGATTTCCGCACGCCCGGCGATGGAACCATCCTCGAGCTAGATGGGCACATGTACCTGGGCGGAGTGGGACCCGCATACAACAGCGTGGCTTGGCCGGCAGCCATTTGGACCGCCACTTTGCGCCAGGGATTCGTGGGCTGCTTGCGTGACCTGGTGCTGAGTGGCAAGGCGATCGATATAGCGGCCTTTGCACGCGTCCAGGACTCTGGTGAGTAGTGCCGTAGCATTGTCACGCCAGCGATGGTCACCCACTGATAACCCCCTTGGGAGCAGCCTCCGTGAAGCCCTCGTGCCACGTTCAAAGCAACGTGTGCAACGGAAATCCATGTCTGAACGGCGGCACCTGTCTGGAGGGCTGGAACCGCCCCATCTGCGACTGCTCGGCCACCCTGTACGGCGGACCCACCTGCGGCCGGGAGCTAGCCACGCTGGCTTTTAACGGCAGCCAACACAT
>JAEIHY010014015.1:0-10935 GCA_018904565.1 Drosophila tsacasi | reverse complement strand
ACAATGGATTTCCCCGTAACTGCAGCGACGATGAGTTCCCGTGGTCGAAGGCAAAGAAGAAACGTTACGATTATGATCCGATGAAGGACAAGTCGATGTACGTGGTGCATGCGGAGGCCAACGCTATTCTCAATAGCAT
Source organism: Drosophila tsacasi (assembly GCA_018904565.1). Taxonomy (NCBI): domain Eukaryota; kingdom Metazoa; phylum Arthropoda; class Insecta; order Diptera; family Drosophilidae; genus Drosophila; species Drosophila tsacasi. Next base: position 10,796 of record JAEIHY010014015.1, on the reverse strand, counting down.
TGGTGGCAGTTTAACTGGAACTCGGCTCTATACCACACTCTTTCCATGCAACGAGTGCGCCAAGCTCATCATACAGGTAATGATCAGATCTTCGTAGTTGTCTTAAGTATTCATATTCATTCATGTTCTTACAGTCAGGCATAGCCCAGATTCTCTATTTATCCGATGAAAAAGCAGAAAAGCCGAAATATAGGGCTTCCAAGCGGTTGCTGGATGCAGCGGGTGTGACTTACAAAAAACACCTGCCTCAACAGAAACAAATCATAATCGACTTTGACAACTTCCTCCAATAGTGTTGTATTAACAGCGATGGAATTAGAAAGTTAATTGACAACCATTTTTATTCATTAAAAAATTATTTTAACAATGATTGTTTCATAGAACAATTGTAATTTTGTAAAACTCGACAATTTAGTATGCTGATTTATAAATCCATAAAAAAAAGACGCAGCTTTAGTTGTAATCAATCGATCAAATGATTAAATTGTAAATTGTAATTATATACAGACTTCGGCTTCCCTAAGCTAGCTTTCCTACTTGTTTCACTTCAATTTTATATTTTTTCTTGTTTAAATAATTATTTTGATTATACTAATTCATAATCGCAAATGCAAAGAGTGTCAGGTTAGTCTCTGTGGCGTGTACTGGTGCTAGCCGGGGACTAATTGCTAATGACGAAAAGATCATCTCGCTTTCTGCTAAAAATTCAAATTGAAATCGAATTGAATTAAAATCAAATATAAATGTATTATTAATTTGGTCTGTACAAGATTACCGACTAATTTCGCATATAATTAGTAGAATTAGTTCTTAGATTACAATTAAAGAGAACACTGGAAAACTTGAAATCAGCGAAATTGTAAGAGATCTAGTTTACTTATTTGGTGCCCTTCTCAGAACTTTTAATTAATTGCCAGTTTTTTTTTCCAAACTTAAGTCCAGAACACTCAAAATTCTTTTATTGCCCTGCACATTACATTAATTAAGTTAGCCACTTTTGAACTTTGGTGCGATGTTTGCTAAAAATTTCGCATGCAAGCCATTTTTTAAATACTGGACTGAGCAAAATGTTTATGGGATACTTTTAAATGGCATGCCAGCACGAAGAGAGGTCCCACCTGACCATACATTCGCCCATTCAGGTGAGTGTGGTGGCGTGCGACCAACCGGCCATTAGCACTGGAATATGCAAAACAGAGCGCGGAACCGGATGAGGATGCCAATAAGAACAACGCCGACGAGTCACACGCGACCTTTAGGATATCCACGAGTGCTCGAGTGTTTTGTACTTTCTGGCTTGTGTCCGTTCTGCACTTGTGTCCGAGGGTAGTATTTGAACATGTCCAGCGGATTCAATATTGGGCAACAATGTAAACAATAGTTACAGTGTGATGCAGGGTACAGGCAGGACTCCTTGTGTTGATTCCAAAAACTGAAGATATTTTTATGTCTGAGAATGAATCAAGAAAAATGAATATATAAGTCTTTAAAAATATTAAGAAAATAAAATGGTCTCTTTCGCATAATATAGCTTGTAGTTAAAGTTAAACTATAAGCCAGTTTTCCTTCTTAAAGAGTTGCAGGAAAGCGGAAGTCTAACGAACAACTAATCTACGTGTCCGGGCAAGGGACTAACTAATCCGTAACTGAATCGACGTGTATCGGAAGCATTTCGCATTTCCACAGTCTGTGCAAGGCGAGGAGGCCGTGGGAGATTAGTATCTGAATGAATCTTCTGCTGGCTCGCCTTGTTTGTATTCATGAAATGCAGAGAAGTTACCCCAGGCTGCACCGGAAACTTGTACCGCACGCACCTTCGCTAACTGAATCTGAAGTGAGGCGGCCCCAACATTCCGTAATCACTAATGGCGGGTTGCCCGCCCAGGACCTTAATTGCCATTAAACTTAAAGCTACCGTGAACCCTAAAACCGAAAGAACCTAAAACCTAAAACCGGGTCACCGTGAAGGAGCTGGGGACAGACCTAATTTTCGGTTTCGTGAATTTCAGCTACAAAATCCCCTCGAGGCCGCAGCCCCAAATCACATCGAGTGGCCTGAACTGAACTGAGGGCTTGGCGGTGTTCGGACTATACGTATACGACGTATATGGCACCCATAAAGGCCATGGAACCGACCAAAAATAATCAATACACAACAAAGGAACCAAAACAAAGCTGTTGAGTGTAAGAGAGTAGTATTTCCGAATATTTCAAAGTAATGCCATGTCCTTTGGTGAACGCTAAGTAAAGATTTTTATTTGTGTATGTATTTTGATATTTCTACTAATTAGTCAACGAGTTCTTTATGCTCTCAATATATATAGAATATACCTTAGATAAATTCTTATTTCTATTCTAACATTTTAATAAAAAGGGCGCCAAAAAGTATGCTCTAAAATATTTTAAGGCAAGTGGGGTTTTATTCACAAAAGGGGTAAACACCTTTTTGTTGTTTGTTGTTTAATAATTATTAAACTTTAGGTATTATAAACTTAAAATTAATTATTTTTTAAACACAAAGCAGAACAATTTTGGTGCAATATCTAAAGCACAATTTTGATTAATTTCAAATCTTATTCAATTTCTTTAGCACATGTGATAATGTTCATGGCTCCCTTTATAGATATGAAAAATCTCCGGCATGACCAGTATCTTTTTTGTTGCCTCTTTTATCACATTCTCTGAACAATCTCCCGCATTCCGCGTCGAGTCGCGTTAAAGTTTTAATTTTCAGATGCATATCGTAAATTCGAAATGCAAACACGAGTTGGGACGTTATCAAACTTAGCATCTTTTACGATTACCATCAATGCTGTGTTTCGCTCCTCGCGGTCTTTCAGCGCGCCGGCCGCAGTGCGTGGGAGTGAGAGCGCGAGAGACGCGCGCAGCCTCCGCTTCGAAGTGAACGGTAAATGGCAATCAGCTGATGCGGCCATCGCTCTTTGTTTTGCTTTTCACAGCATTTGGCGACACACTTGCTGAGAGCCAGAGAGAGAGGCTAACTGCGACGCCGACTGAGGCAGAGGCAGAGACAGAGGCAGCAGCAGCAGCAGCGACCAAAAAGGATTTCCGAGCTTGTGGCCTGCCTCAGTTTGTAACGGTATTCCATGCGCTGCGGACGCTAGTCTAACGGAACGCGACCTTTCGTACACCAGTACGTATACGTAATGCCATCCGCTCAGCGCGCTATTTCGGAATCATAGCAGCATATGCCACGGTGTGTGTTGCTGTTGCTGTCGTTGTCGTTGTTATTATTGTTATATTTGTCACCACGAGCATTTCCTCTGTGTTTGGCTTCATTTAATGCCTTTTGCCGCATATATGTATATTCGTATATGATTCTCGTCTCCTCCGCCGCCGTTTATCTCTGCTCCGCCGATGAAATTTTTGTGTTTGTTTACGCTCACGCTTCCACGTTATGGCCACTTGGAATAATCATGAATGCGCGGGGCGGCACACAAGAGAGATATCCTTAATGCCACACAGAACTTTCCAACCGAATCGCTTTTTTTTTATACGCCAGCCAATTTAGTGTGTCGTTTGGTAAATTACTTACAAATTCCAGGCATTAAATGGGATCACAAAACAGAACTAAAATCGACCGACGCAACGTCGGCCGGGAAGCACTCGAAAATACATATGAACATCCCATTACCATACATCCATTTGCATTCCCCGGCGTTCTATACATATAAATAGTCCATCTATCACAGAGGTACACAGAACAAAAAGAAACCACTAGATTCTGGCTATTACTTGTAATAAAATGATATAGTCTGTGTTTAAATTGTTATGAATAATGTGATAATCTAATACAAAAAAAAAAAATGTATTTATATATGAAGATTTACAGGGGTGTCACATACATATATTCAAGTAATTTTTATTATATTTATCCCTTGTGGTATTTTGTCGCAATTTCAATTTGCTTAAAACCACATTAGCATATTTTACCTTTCATTAATTTCTAATACTACCAAGGATTTATTCCTTAATAATCATTATTCAAAACATTAAAATTTACAATTGTACACCAGTCACATATTTTTATAGTGCTTGTTCAACATGAATATTAAATTCCAACCTTCTCCCCTTATCAATAAATATACAACAGCCACGTCTAGCAATTTCCTTTCAGTGTATGAATGAATTTTAAAACACATACTCTCGTCCGCCAAAAAAACAAGACCAACAAAGGTAAGCGGGAGAAATTCTTGAATGGAAATAAGAAAAAAAACAAACAGAAAAACAAAAGGTGATGACAGCTCGCAGAAAAAGAAATAAGACATGCTGGCCAATTAATAATATATAAACGATTCCATTACGCTGTAAAGGTGTTTGCCGTATGAATTACTTACGGTATTCCGAATTCCAAACGAGAGAGCGCCATGTTTGCTCAATCCATTTATCCATTTCGCCTGTATGTTTAGTGCTTGTATATATCATCAGCCTTGACAAGTGTGTGCTAAGATATATGCGAGACTATGTGTACACTGCTGACCTATCTTTTTCCGAACTTTTTAAGAAAATGAGGACGGACAAGTGCAGTGCTCTGAAAGCAGGCACCACAACAACAACAGCAAAACAATAAAATACTTTCTCTTAGCTAAGCTGACTAGTAAAAACTAGAATGAACAGGGGTGTGTTTCTTTTAGATAATAAGTTTGATGGCAAGAAATTTTCAGCGTACTTTTTTGTGTGCTGACAAATTATATTATTCCATTGTGACTTGCAGTATTAAAAACTCTTAAAAAACTATCTAAAAGTATGGAATAAAGTGAGTTTAGTTTTGGTTTTAAGCCCCCAGTAATTTCTATAGATTATTTTATTTATTGGGAAAATACTACTGATATTAAGGTGTCTGGATTTTACAAAATTTAATTCGGTGTTTTTATTAAACCATTAAAACTTGAGTTGTTTTTCTAGCCTTCTAAATGTTGTAATATATATTTTGTTTATTATTTCATTTTTTCCGCGTTTCGAATAACACAAACTATGCAGTTTTATATTGCTTTAATTTATGTTCCTTCTGTGTAAAAAGACATCGCTCATTGCCATCACTTGGCCTATATTTATTTTATTAGCTTAGAAGAGCCAACTATGTAGACTAACTCGTATATATGGAGCCAATTTGTTAACACGGAAACTCGTAAAAAGTAACACCCGAAATATTGAGGTGTTCATAAAAACAGACGCACGGACTCAACGTGTTTGAATGGGAATGGGGATTGAATCCGAGTAGGAATTTATTGGGCAGCACAAGTAAGAATATATACCGCTCTTCTGAATTCCATACTCATAATTTGGGGAACCTGGCCACTCGGATAGGGATTCGGCTGCGGATGCGGGGATTTGGGGCCAGGCCAGGAGCCAATTGATGGCGGACCGGCGAAAGATTAGCAACCGCTCACCTCCGAGAGGTTGTAAAAGTGAGAAATGAGTTTTATGCGCCGCACGGGCAACAAATCTCGTTGACGTTTGGCATTTGATTTTCAGCCTTTTCCTTTTGCTCCCTTTGTTTCCTCGGGATTTACTTACTTATACTTATACATATATATAAAATCTAAGTATATGTGTTCGTGATTTCGTTTATTTTTCCCACAGTTCGGTTGAGTTCTTTTTTATATTTTCGCACGAATTCCCGCCGGCTTCTCTTGGGTGCGAAACGCCAGCAGCCCCAAAAATACTCACCACTTCCGATTTAATTTTTTTTGTTATGGCTTTCCTTTTTTATTCCTTATCCCCGAACTTTCCACGCTGGCCGAGCAGCGAAGAGCAGAACGGAGCCACTCGAAGTTGCCTTGTTCCCGGAGTTGGCGCAACACGAAATACCAAGTTCTTCGAGTCATTTAAATTCGGTACAAAGTTGTGGCAAGATTCTGGCCACAATGTCGGCTTGAATTAAGTTGATTGTGCCAAAGTTGCCTCGGCCGGCAGTCTACGGGAATTGGAATGAAACCAAAAAGCAATTAACTTAAGGCTATTAACCAGGATGCTCTGGGAATTTGGGAGCGGACTTATTATGACATTTTTAAGAGGTTCTCTTTCCATACATATACTATACATGTTTTTTTTTCTTTAAACAAACAACAAAGCCAGTAGGGTTTGGCAAACCAGAGTCTTATAAATTACCGCAATTTATCTGGTTAACCAACTATTCATTTTATTGTACAAATATTAAAACAGAGTGCATTGTGGGAATTAATTAATATTGGGGGCAGCTTCTTTGTCTTCTGTGACAGATTCAAATTAGCAGTCAGCTTAAATGTGTTTTTAATGGATATCAACAGAAAGTTTAACCAATTGCTAATGCTGCCTTTCGTCGGCTCTCAAGACCCTTAGATAAAATCAATTAATTTAAGCAGAATCATATTTGTAAGCCAAGAGAATGCTTTCTGGTATGCCTTATTAGCGAATTCTATTTAAAGGCTGACGAATGGAATTTCCAAAAAACCCCATCTGACGAATTGCGCCCGCCGCCAGGACCCCGAATACCTCCATTTGTTTAGGCAAACAAGATAAGAAATTTAAAGCTCTTACCGAAAATCGATTAAATTAAGCAGTTTAGCTACTTCTATCCCCCGCGGAGCGAGGTGCCGTCATTTTCACGCCTGATTTGTTAACCAAAACGAAGGCGAAGCGATGGCGTTGACATCGGCATCAGGTCGGTATTTGGATACTTTTCCATGGCAATTAAGCCGCAGTGTTTGCTCGCCTTTCCAAGCTACACTGGCCGAAAAGGACAGCCTCTGATTCATCATATATATATAAATACAAGTCCCTGCGTCCATTTGCACATAATCGCACGGAAGCCATAAACGTTTTCCTGTTCAGATTCGTTTTACAGCTGTGGCTATGCTACCTTTTCTTCGCATCCTTCACCAAATTGTGCAGTCATCAAATATAAAAAGAAAATAAAAGCGCTTTCCCCACCCGCACTCAAAGCCCGCACTCAACGGATCGCCACATAAACGGAGCAATGAAGCTTATACATATTTAAAAATACTCTTTTCCTGAATTTTTAAACCGCAAGGCGCTTTATGAAAAACTGCTTTACGGAAAATGCCGCGTCACAGGGATTTACTATATGCATTTAAACTTTAAGGCCCGCTTTTCCAAGTGTACCTGGGGTGAATAAATCATGGTTCTCTCACAGCTGGCTGCAAATTTCTGTCCATATGGCTGAGGTGTCGTCGGCGGCGGCGGTGGCTCCCAGCGCCCAATCTCCGTTAATTCCCAATTTGGTTTATAAATAAAAAAAGAACAAATCGGTCCTTAACGATGACGAACATCAGCATCCGAGCTGACATCATTTCAAAGTCGTTAAAACCTTCGCAGCTTCGTTAATGGGCTTTCCCCAAAAGACCAAATGAGACCAGGCGAGCAGTAAAAAGTGCAAAATTGAACGGAAAACCTTTATGGGCAATGCGTGTTGCAGGTCCTAGCAGGTCCTTGGCCCGCAGCCACCTGTATATCGCTCTACCTCTTAGCAGATACGTGTCCCTCCGCCAAATTGACGACGGCAACTTAATTAAAAGCGTAGGCAAACTAAATTACCTGTCGAAGAATTTGAGTGAACAAATTTGATGACCGACCTTGCCAGTCCCGATAATTAGCTCAATTATTTCAAGGGGGGGAGGTCGAAGGCAAATGAGAGCACATTAGTGAAGCACTCTGAAAAATTAACACAAAGCGAGGAGCCTTTAAGGACTCGCTCTTAACTCAATCACACATCTCTTAAGGGTTTACGAAAGGTTTTACTTTATTTTAGTTGCAAAAAGTATTGCTTGCTGGATTTACGTAAAGACAAGACATAACAACTTATTTAAATTTAATTAAAAGTCAACGGCATGCCACAAGTAGCTTCATAAGACAAGAAGTAGCCTTGACTATGCAACAGTTTTTGTTTCGTTTACCGAAATACTCGAAATAATAATTAGTATAGGAATAATAAATAATTAAATTTATGTATTATTCTAAAAAGGTTCTATATTTTCCACAGAAATAGAAATTTATTTATAAATAAATTAATTGTAATTGATACCACAGCCAGATCAGATTCCACGAAACAAAGTCGAACAAGGACACACTGGCTTATTTTGAGGGCTTTAACAATTTGGATTTCTCCCCCGCCAAAAATATATATATGGGTATTAAAGAAATTATGTTTACCCATACATTTGGGGAGCCAGCGACTCCCGACTTGAAACATTATCTTCTGCAAATACTAACTTAATTGCTGCTGGGCTTCGGCTCCCATAAGCGATGTTTGCTGAGCTGAAATGCGGGCAAATTTGCTGATTGTCACACAGGCTGACATGCAATTTATCGTAATTGAGTCAGGCCAACAATCATTTTTTGAGCGCTCCACACACGCACAAGGGAAGTGCGGAAAAGTGGAGCGCAGGGGGGCCTGGGGTCGGGAAAAGTTAGGTCCATGAGTTGGCAGGACCTTTTAGTCCACGCCAGTGTCCGCTCTTCTTGCTCTTTGCCGTGGGATTAATGGACAAATAACGTATTCCCGTCTGCAAATGTGCTGGCGGATAATCTCATTATCTGGCTGTCTTGACCCAGGACCCAGGACACCCGGATACTAGGAGACCAGCCGCCGGCACGGAAGCCGGAAATTGACCAGTTCGTTGTGGTAATTTAAATAAATAGAGTTGTCCTTAAAATGAGATTCGGGATTCATTTCAAATCTATCAAATAAACTTTTCCGTCATTGTCAAATGCATTAATTGGCTTATATTTTGAGGTTTTTATGAAATAAGGACAAGATCGATGGTGTCTTAGTCATCTTAGTCTCTTAAATTGAAACGATTTGGTAAAGAATTTATTCAATAATTCACGTTTTGGTTTTAAGTTCCTTGAAGTTCTACATATGATATTTTTCTTCGTTCTTTGAAATAAACCTTTTAAAAGTTATAAGCAACAATGATATTTTCAAATCGAAAGACATTACTTTTCTTTAAAAAGAAATTTGCTTAAAGTATTTTAAATTCATTGAAATTGGCTCTCAAAATACCAGTGACAGAGACAGCGAGCTGCATTCATCATCTGGCTTGAATGAAAATACTTAAAATTTATTGTTTCTGGTCTCTGAAAATATTTACCACCCACGTCTTAATAGTGATTTATTATTTGGCGTCCCTGCCATATTCAATTTCAAAGTTACACAAAGTGACCCAGAGAGAGAAAAAACCGAAAGAATAAAAACCTTTAAAGAATTTAAGCCATTTAAGCTGTAAGTCATTTTCACTTTAGACAAATTACATTTCGATAAAAGCCTCGCGCCCGGTTTTCGCCGCTACATTTACATTTTTTCCTAACGAAATTTTCTCGCCGAAAGTGCCATTGGGGGGCAAAGTGCAAAAAGCACAGCCAGCGTTGGGTGTACATTGGTTCTTCGCCTTTTGTATATTATTCGAAAACATTTTACCTGCCAACTTCTTTGTGGGCTGAGTGGGGTTGCCAAGTGGTTCCTTCGCCTAAGTTCCTCAATCTTTGGCTCCAGGATGTAATAATTGAAATTTGCATGAGTCTTACAGTTCAAAGAATGGCAAACACCTAGATACCTACATACCTGGAAACTTGGCAACCGATCTGCATGAATTATTCAGACAAACGTTTAACAAAATTTAGTCGAGACTTAATCTTTATTTATTAGACATTAAGGAAACAGGAATTTTAATGTCAGCTGCACAAGGAAATAGGAATTAAAGAATACATATTTTAAAGTGCTTAACATACTTAACACCCATTTAAATAAAACATTTAATACGATTTAGATATCTAATAATAAATGAAAGACACCATAGTCCGAAGATTATTTATATTCGATTATTTAATTCACTTAATTCACAGCCAAAATAATTCCATTGCCATCAGCAAAAACCTCTCACTAAGCCATTTGTCAAGATTGGCCATAAAATATGTGATAGTAAGTGTAGGGAAAACGATATTAAAACGCCATTCTGGCAAATAAATTCCTGGGCCATTCTCTTCGACACTATGTTTCCAGCGATTAATCAATATCACCTTCCACGCCGCCTTTATATTTAGGACACCGCCATCTGTTAAGTCCTTGGTCCTGGTGCCGCTACAGGTTAGCATTTTAATTTCACACTTCGTGGATCTGGCATCGGTGTGGGTCTCGTCTCTCTGTGGGTCTCTGTGTGTGGCTTTATGGCTCAATTGGTGAAAATTGGTTTGTTTGTCTGGAGCCACTCAAGGGAGCACTGGCTTCATAGAAGCTGACACGGGCACCGAGGACAAAGGACCTCGGGCACTCGGCCACAACCCGTTCACGTTCCCCTGAATAGGGAGCCGTCGCACATATACATATCTATGGATATGTATACACTATAGTAATCGCGCATCGGTTGAATGGTTCTTTTGGGCCGCCAACACCACAACCGGAGAGTGAAAGGATACATAGCGATGGTGGGGCCAGCGGGGAGGGCATCAGCATCGCCCTGACCAAAGAGCCCTCCTTCTGCCCTCATTGGCGTCCTTCGCCTGCAGCAGTCAATTGATTCCATACATAATTTCAGGGCTTTATTACATATGTTTCTGTTTCTTTGCCTTTCACGAGTAATCACCTATGCATGCATTTATTATTTTCCTCTCTCTCTCTGGGTTCCTTGGGCCATCATTTGCATGTTCATGTGGGAGTTTTGTTGGGGGATACTCCATGGGAAGAAGTAAATTTTGTAGGGTTTTATTTCAGGGTTTTTACTCAGGAATATCCTCTGCATTTTAGTTGTTTACAGAACAAAATAAATATAATTAATTTT
>JAEIHY010014012.1:0-14990 GCA_018904565.1 Drosophila tsacasi | reverse complement strand
TTACGTAATGTTATCGATAGCAACGTTTCGCATTTTCGGGTCGAGCTATTCGCCCCGAAAGCGAACCAAAATTCGTGATATAAACATAACATCTCTAGAAAAAATATCGATATATCGATATCTTGATATATTATTCTACAAAGAACAAAAGCCGAAAAAAAAAACAAAACATGAAGAGCTTCTTGGTTCTCCTGTTGTTTACCTTCATCTTATGTGGGCAGTGCAACCTGTTGCCGGCTAAGAAAAAGACCTGCGAGGTGTTGCTGGCCGAGTTGGGCGACGGCCAGATGCATTTCATCTATTGTGCCACCACAAAATCAGTTCCCGTGAAACTGTGCATTGGATGCGACATGGAGTACCACAATATTGTTGGCCTCTACAATAGCCTCATGGAGGACGAGAACTGCTCCAAGCGGTATCTAGACTCGGACCGTATTAACATTGTGCCCACCACGCAGGGCATCCTTACGAATCTCTGGCAAAAGGCCAACTGCGATGGTAAGTACTTTATTCCGGGGATTCCCCAACATCTCACAGACTTTCCGTTCTCACCAGATTGTGCAAGAGCAAATAATTCGGCGAATTATGATAATTTCTCCACCATTTTCGATTCCTGCTTGTCCCAACATAAGAACAACGTTTGCGAGGCCTGCAAGCTGGACTACCTCAATTTGAATACATTTTACAAAGACATGGAAAAGGCGAGCAAGGGTCAAGTGTGCTTCGATCTGCAGGACAATGTGAGTTTTTCAACGGCTGAGCTAAAGTAAGGTCTTTGCAAATATTAATAACTTCTTTAATGGCTTTCCAGATGAACCGCACCCGCCTCAACTGGTCCAAGACCCTGAAATGCTGTCAGCGAGAAAGCAAGCTAAATAACTTCTTAATCGCCGTGGCCGTGGTTGTCCTGTTGCCCATTGTCACCTTCTATGTAACGGCAATCGTGGTGACCAAGCATCGGGAAGCCAACCATGGTTTGCTCAACGAGCAGGGTAAGCTAGGAGAGACTTATTCATTTGGGACAATAATTACTACGTACCTCTTTTGCAGAACCCGAGTTGGATGCTCCTTCCACTGCCACAATTATAAGCGCTGCTGTGCTGTCCACTCGCAGTGCCGAACCAGCTGAAGTCTCGGCCACAACGGAGAAGATAGCCAATGTGCTGAATCAAGGCGCTGCTGATCTCTCGGATGGTTCCAGCCACGACGAGAGACCCAATTCTATGAAAAGGAAAGCAGCTCGTCTTGACTCGAGCGATGATGAGGCCATACAACCGAAAGCGTTATCCAAAGGGGCGACTGGTTTGGACTCGGATTACTCCAGTGATGATGAACCTTTGGTGAAACCCAAAAGAGCCTAAGGGAACCAAGGAAAGCAAAACAACATACATAAAAGTTTGCCTTTCAGGCTTAAGAAGGGAAATTAGTTTATTGGAAAATCTGCCTATTGCGAGGAATTTAATTTCATACTTCTCACATTTAAGCTGCTCACGAGTCATGACTATATTTAAGAGAACAACTCTCCTACTCTTTTAAGTTAAGATATTTTTCTACATAACAAATGCGTAAGCCATATAATATGTACATATGTGATAACACAATAAAGTACCAAACATTTTTTATATTTATAAGCAAAAGAAGCTTCAAGTCGGTAAATTAGGCAAAAAGTAGAAAAATTTCTTTTCAAAGTCGAAAAGCGTCCCTAAGCGAATGTCTATCATCAACATAATTTTGCTATCCGCTCTAGACTGTATCCTGTTATGAATTCCAGTGTTTATTCCTTGAATAACAAAATTCTGCCTAATTTTATGGTAGCATTTTGTATGCACTTTATTTATTGGCAAGTTACTTTTGCACTTAAAGCTAATTATTTTCGAAAGAAGATCAGGGTCATCATCAACATGGCAAGGGCCCTTCCACCGGATTTAGGGTTCTAGCTTACAATATATGCTCTTAATTAGATTATTAATTAGACAACAAATTAACAATGAAAATGCATTGGCCGGGATTCGTTCCATTTATCCATAGGGAGCATAGAGGTTGCCGTGGGTGGAGGTGGTCTGATAGTGGACCAAACTCCCGTGGGTCTGCTGGGCCGGCTGGTAGTAGGCCTGATGATGGTATAGCGAAGGAGGTGCCGGCTCGTTAACCTGGATCTGGTGGTAGTTGGTTATCGGTTCATGTTCCACCACCTCCCGCACCGTCTGGAATGGATGATTCACCACGATGCGTCGCTTGTGGAAGGTCTCGCTGGTGGCTGCCGCATCGGTGGGCGCTGCCGTGGCGGCTATCACCCGCTCATTGGGCTTCAGATGGCCAGCTCCGCCGTTCACGGTCACATCCACATCCACGGGCTGCGCCTTCGACTGGGAGGGCGTGGCCTGAGTGGCGGACACTTCGGAGTTGGGTGCTTCGACCAAGCGCTGGGATTTCTGCTCCCGCAACTCCCCCGATCTCTGCTGTTGCTGCTGGCTCCTGTCGCAGTCCGGGGCAATGGTGGAGGAAACAACTAAGGGCTTCTGCGCCTCGTTGGCTATTTGGATTTGGATGTGAGTGTTCGCCGGCGACTCCTCCTTTTTGAGCTCCTCTCGGGGCGCTTCTTTGGGCGCCTCAACCAACCTGGAGGACTTGCTGTCTGGACTGAATCTCATCTGGGAGTAGGGAGCACTGTAGTCCAGCTCTTCCGCAACTCTTTGCCTCGAGGGCTGACTATAGTAGGCCCTGGGAGCCGGGGACTTGGCATACACCACCGTGCCTCCCACATGATTGCGCAGATAAGGCTTGATCTCGGTCACCTGGGCTGGCACCTCTTGGATGCGCCTCTCCTTGAGCGGAGTCTGGCGAGTGCGTCCCAGGTAGATGTTATGCTGCGACGGCGGGAGATGAATCTTGTGCTCGTGCTTGATGATCTGCGTGGGTCGCTCCTCCTCCTCCGCCTCGGCCAGCTCCAGCCTGGCGGGCTTGGCGTCCACACTGCCGGCATTCACATTAGGCAGATACTCGCCGGAGAAGTAGTCGTCGTCCTCGGCGTACTGCTGACGATTGAAGTTGTTGTTCCTCGGCTGATAGACCCTCTGGCCACGGGAATACTGCTCCTGGTCCTGTTCCGGCCGCTGGATCATATTGGGTGTTAGGTGCTTGGCGTTGATCTTCATGGGGTTACCGCTGGCATCCACGGCGGAGACAGACGCGGAGGAGGAGCCACTTCCTCCCGGGCGGCCATCGGTGACATCGCCCAGCGGCTGCTGTTGCTGCAAACGCGACTCCACATACTCGTCCTTGGGCGCCTGGTCGTAGGAGGGCATGGTGGTTACACTGGAGCCCACTGTTGTGGCCTGCTGATCCTTGCCAGCAGGGGCTTTGTCATAGGATGGTCTGTACTCCTGACCCCCGTTGTTGTTGTAGCTCTGCGTCTGCACCTGGCCAGTGTTGTAGGCGGCAGCCACCGCGGGATGGGGATGACCTAGAGGAAGCAGGGTCTCCCCCTTGGGAATCTTGGCCACCGGATGCTCCAGTTCAACAACCAGAGTGCCCGCCGGCTTAATCACCACCCGCTCTTCGATGTCATAGAACTCCTTCTGGATGGCCGGATGACGAACCTCGTACTTCTTGGCCTTCAGAGCGGGCTGCACAATCTGGATGGTTTTCGTGACCAATGGACGTTGCGGCGGAGTGTAGCTCCTTGGAGGTGACGGCGGCAGGTAGCCAGAGCCTCCTTGGTAGCCCGACTGGTCGCTGTAGTCTTCATAGCCCTGGCCGTCGTCCACCTCAGGCGGATACTGATCCTGGTAGTCCACCTCCGGAGCATCTTCGTAGTTATAGCCGCTCTGGTCGTAGCTGGGACGATTGTAGCTCGTGGCGGGATTGAAGCCCACCGAGGAATCGTATCCCGAAGCAGGTTCAGCGGGGAGAGAAGGCGCAGCGGCAGCAGGAACAGAAGTGGATGAAGACGATGAGGAGGAAGAGGATGAGGAGGAGCTGCCACCGCCCGAAGACGAAGAAGAACTGGAGCTCACAGCTGGCGCTTGAACGGTAGCCTGGGCTGGCTCATAGATGGGTTTGCTATCGGGAGCCACCTCCACATTGGCACTCTGGCCCTGGGTGGACACGGGAGCAGCCACCTGGCGTTCGAACATGCGTAGCTGCTGGGATCGGTGGCCGCCTCCAATTGAGACCAACTTCTGCGGAGGAGCTTCCACATCTACAGAGGAAGTCACGCCCGAGCTGGACTGGGTGTAGCGCTGCGGTGCTGGGTTGGAGGATTCGTAGACCTGTAAAGAGTGGATACTTTTGTACTTTACCTTAACTTATTTCGATTCAAAGGACTCACCGTCTCCACAGTGGGTCCATGGCTGTGGTAGGACTGAATGTATCGCTCGAACTCCTGATTTTGGCGCAGCTGCTGGTTGCGCTGCCGGAACTGACCGCTGTGTGGACTTGGCTGTGGTGGCTGGAGCGAGGGTCGGCGACTGTGGTTCCGACGACGAGGCAGTCGTCCGTTCTTAGACAGCGGCGGCTGACCCTGAACCGGAGGCTGCAGACCCAATCCTTGGCGGGGCGAGAGCTGTTGAGGTTGCTGCTGCTGCTGTTGCTGACTTTGACTCATCTGCTGTTGCTGCTGCTGTTGGGACTGGAGCTGCTGCTGCTGTCGCTCCTTGATGCGTTGAAACTGCTGATCCTCATCCCGCTGTGGACCCGCTCTCAGTTCCGCCGGAGCACGGCCACCTTCCACGTAGTTAACATCTGCAGGATTTGTGGCCGGCTGCTGGGCAATCGAGATGTTGACATGGGTGGCGGCATTAGCCTGACTACAGGCCACCAGCAGGACCACCAGCAGTCCTCGCATCATCCTGATTCAGATCCTGTGATTCTGTCCAATCCGAAAGCCAAGTCCAATCACTGCTGACAACCACCAACACCGAAGCTCACTGCTGTCTGATCGATCGGCGGATTGTGACCCGCATATTTATACGGATTTTCAGGTGGAATTGCGGGAGCGATCGCGATCGCGATCAGTGTCAAAGTCAACGGCAGCCATAGGAATAGCAATAGCCACAATAGACACCTCGCTGCTGACCTGGCCCAAACTGTTTAGGGATGAGTCTCTCAGATGCTTGCCCCAGTTTTACAATTAAAGGCATTCGACCTGGCGCGATGGAGCGATCGCATTTGATCGATGATGCATTCAACAAATTGCTGTCATCGCTTCACACTTGTGTGGCACGCACCAACAGTGAGAGAAACATTGGATTTTAAATAAGGGGAATTAATGTCAGAAGTATAAAATAAAATATAGAATGCAGAATGTGGTTTATCATATTTATTTCGAATAAAAATCTATTCTAAGTAAATAGGTTTCGTTTTCGTAAGCCTAAGCAAGCTCTTCATGTCTTTCAAGGCTTATTTGTTTTCCTTTAAAGGGGGGTTTCACATATTCAAATGATTAATATTTTTATTTTAAAAAACAGTACTTAACAATTTAATAACATATATTAAGACCTACTTTACTAGTTCTAATTCGTTCTAGAATCTCAGAACTTCACATTGTTTTTTGCCACTGATACAAAAGGCAACTCAGAATTTCGATAGCATCCCGTAGTTGGTCAATGCAGCATTTTCATGTAATTGTCGGAAGGTCAGAGTTGCGTCGCTCCGTTGGCAACTAGTTTGAACTTGAAATCCAAGCCGCGAGACGTTGAACCGCTGGGAGGAGATTCAGATATCGGCCCCCGAATGGAAATCACATTTTGGGGGTGCTGCTGCTGGTCAGGCAAATTTGCGCAATCGAAGTCATTTTGGCGAAGACCAGTGAGTGGTCGAATTCGGAGAGGTTAATGTGAAGTATTTAAGTTTTACGTTTACGGTGCTGTGCAGATTTGCAATTTTACCATGGCTAAAATCAAAGTCAAGTGTGGCTTAAAATACTAAGTAGGAACGGGAGAAAGCGCAAGTGTAGGTCTCTGGTTATTTGCTTTAATTATAAACCAAGGTCGTTGCTATAAATTAAGGCTTGGAAAGGTGTCAAAACTAATTTATCTCCCTGTTTCCCTCCCTGTTTGGTGTTTATTAATTTTAAATACAAATGACCAAAATCAAGAGCCTTACAATTGGAAATCATCGAGATCCAGATCCAGTTTATTCGATCTGACATCCCCCAAAATTGTAGAATCATTCAAAAACAAAACAAAACAAATAGCGGAGACTCGCTCGTCAGCAAAATGAAAGGATCTTTACTGGCAGTCGCTGTGAAGGCGGTCAAGCAATTACAACAGGTGAGTGCGATTTCCAATCCATAAACGTGCCCTGCATTGCCGATAAGAGTGTACCATGTGTGTGGGATAAAAAGGCGTTTATTATTATGTTTTGTGGGGGAGTGGGAGTCAAAATCCAGTAAACAGAGTCGACAATAGTATACAATATAACATGCGGTGCATGTGGCCAGTCCACAACAGTACAACTGGTGAACTGGCGTGGGTTACAAGCTACAAGCTACGCGATAAACACAGTCTCAGGCATAATAAGACAGCTTAACCAGCTAACGGGAGGCACTGAGCCTACAACGCCTTCTCAATGTCCTTGGCTATGTCCATGGGATCGGTGGTTGGGGCATAGCGGTTAATGGGAATACCCTCCTTGTTCACCAGGAACTTGGTGAAGTTCCACTTGATCCCACTGCCCAGGGTACCGGTCTGCTTGGCCTTCAGATACTTGTACAGCGGGGCGGCATTATCACCATTCACATCGACCTGGAAGATAAGGCAGTCATAAAATTCTACCGGGATTAGTAAGCATTGTTTATACCTTGGCGAAGACTTCACCGATGTCGGCCTTAGAGTCCCGCAAATGGCACACCATGGCCTCGCCATCGGCCTCCGGCATCTGCGATCCGAACTGATTGCAGGGGAAGTTGAGGATGACCAAACCGGATTCCCCGTACTTCTCCTTCAGATCCGTGAGCTTCTGGTAGTTGTTCTTGGTCAGGCCGCACTTGGAGGCAATGTTCACCACCAGCACCACCTTGCCCTTGTACTTTTCCAGGGAGATATCGTTTCCATGGGTGTCCTTCACGGTGAACTCGTAGATCGAGGCGGCGTTCTTGTAATCTCCGTTAGCAGACATGTCGATCTGGAAGCGATGCCAAAGCGAGAGAACTCAGTGTGGTATAAAGATAGTGAAATCCTTCTCAAAGTAGGACTCAACGGCGTAAAGATAAGGCGACAAACTGAGTTAGTCAACGTTCAAAGAGCAGCAACTTCAACAACTACTCGCACTACTCACGGCAGCTGCTGTGGAGTACGAGGCGGCAGACGTGGCGGATGCGGGTGCGATACTGGCCGCACAGCTGACGGGCAGCAGGACGGTGCAGAAGCGCAGGCTCTGCCTTTGACCCTGAGTCAGGTTGAGCGCGGCGGGTGTGAAGGAGGAGCGCCTGCTCGAATAGCACCTGAAGGCCTGGCGGGAGATGGTCTGAAACTGCCTGAGACTCATACTTCAATCGCTGCAAAATAACCAGGCGATGGATTACTTTAAAGTTTACGTTAACATGCAGTGGCAACAAGGAGAGTGTAAGGAAGTCCAAAAAGTGATCTAGTTTTAGGTAACTGAACAAGTTGTTTTTGAAATTTTGAAAAGTAATTTTGAGTTGCTTAGTAATTTGGTATCCAAAATATTGCAGAGTTTTTGTGTAGATGAAATAATGATCTACGAAATGTTTTTTTTTAATTACATTTAAAATTTATTTAGTTTTTCGCAGAAGAAGTGATCGTTGCGAGTGAGCTTGCAAAATCAAGATATTATAAGGTGGTTAAAGACTAGACCTGGAAAAGCTGGACCTGGAGCTTCTGAGGTTTTTTTTTTATAATTTATATTCTGAGCATTTAAAAATAGGGCTTTATTCAAAATGTTTGATAGCGAAATTTAAAACCTGATTTGGAGCATTAGAACGTTATTTGTTTGTCAACAAAAAAGTTTTCTACTAAATTAATTCTGAATAAAGGAGTTGAAGATCTAGAGTTCCGTATAAAACGGAGCAACGTTAATTAAAGATTAATAACTATTCTCAAAGTCTACAAAATGGTCCTGTATTTGAGGTAATTTTTATAGAATTAAGTTATTAATATAATCTGCAATTCATCCTTGACGCGAACTTGACCTTTAACCAGATTGGAGGAGATGCATAATTAATCAGGGTCAAAGTCAAAGTGGGGGCTATTTTCCGGTGAGTCACGCCACAACGTCTGGTCAGGATTGGCCCACGTCCGCGACCGCGTAGCAGGGGTCGGCTTATTAGCGCTGCCCGCTCATTACGCATGCAAGCCATTTGATTCGAGAGTTGATAGCGAATTAGAGGGGGAGGAGAGGAGCTTATTGTTCTGGTGTAAGGGTAATTACTTGCATGGTGAGGTAGACGTACGAGCCCAAGGCAATGGCCAGGGAGCCGAACAGAAAGTGCGCGATGGATCGGCCGGCCATATTCTACTATATATCCCCGATTTCACCACTGGTACAGGGAATATGCACGGATACAAATAGAATGACAGATTCTTGCAAGCTCACGCTGATGGGCAAGATATGTATGCACGAAAAATTGGGAGCAAAGTACAATCCAAAACAGATTGTTTTCCCTTTTCCTTTATTCTCTCGCCGCCTGACAGCTGTTCGCAAAATGTGACTCGGCGGCTGATATGCTTTATCTCGGCAAAACACTTGAGATTCCTATTGTTTGGGGCTTACTTATGTCGTAATCGTACAATTTATTAATATCACTTTCGAGGCGTAAGAAAAACTGTGACCGGCGAACAAGAAATTTCTCTTTTATAGGCTGCTCTAATCGATATTACCAGAGGGGGAAACATCGCGAGCAAGGTATCGATTTACTATCGACCTATCGATGCAATATCGAGGCCACTGCCATCTCTATCGCACAAATTTTCTTCTTTTTCCATTGTGTGTGCTTGTGTTTTTGTTATTGGGGAAATTCGAAAGATACAAAATTGTAGAGTGAAAATAGAGCCGCAGAGCGAGCGAGAAAGCGTGCGAGGAGGCCAGCGAGCAGCCACGCCCAGCCAGGCCAACCCGCCCACTTCCGCAGGACTCTGATACACACACACTCGCGGCAGGCACGCACACACACTCGCCCGCACCCACACAGCAGACAGAAGCAGATCTCCGCGAGGAGAAAAAGCAGCCTGCAGATGATGCTCTCTTCGATAAACAACTCCTTCGAGCAGGACACCCACGATGCGGACGCCAACTGCGACGGGCCGGACCTGGACTTCGTCTACGCGGACGTGGACGGCTACCAGAACGAGATCGCGGAGCTGTACAGCTACACGGAGTTCAGCGAGTTCCAGATGAACGTGAAGGCCTTCGAGGACCAGATGGAGCTGTACGACTTGCCGCCCAACTGGCAGAAGCAGGACCCGGCTGCTCAGCGCGGCATCGTGATGAAGCTCGTGGACCAGCTGGAGGTCTCGGACCGCGCCTTTCGCATGCAGGCAGCCCGCTGTATCCTGTATCTGGCGCAGGGCTGCTGGGCGGAGGTTCAGTCCGACGAGGAGCAGCACCAGATCACCCGGGACAACGTGCTCGTGCTGCACAAGCTGGGCGTCTTCGCCTCCTTCATCGACCTGCTCAACATGGAGATCGAGAGCGCCTGTTCGCCGGACATAGTGGCCGTTAAGATCACTAATGTGACGCTGGTGGACTCTACGGACATTCGGGTGATCCTGTCCGTGCTGTACATCATCACAGAGACAATCCGGGACGAGCGAGAACGCGGCAGTGAGGATTACAAGGAGCTAGCCGAGTCATTTGTGCAGGACATTAACTCGCCGCTGCCCGACGGCGAGCTGTTGGCCGTCAAGCTGCTGGGTATGATCACACGCTTCTGCAGCGGCGCTGCCCCGCAATTTCCCATGAAGAAGGTCGTCCTGCTGCTGTGGAAAGTCTCGCTGCTCGGTCTAGGCGGCATGGATGTCCTGAAGAATCTCAAGAACGAATACCGGCAGAAGGTGGGCCTGGAACCGATCACTGAGGACACGCTGGAGGTAACCAAGTGCATGCGAGCGAGCTCACCGCCGGCCACGGCCACCGATATACTGGAGAACCAGTATCCCAAGAGGAATTTCAAGTGAGTATTGGTTCAGGATGTTATTTTTCAAGTTAGACTTACATCCTTTTCCCTCGCAGACGCTCGCTGATGAAGCAGCGCTTCCTGGACGAGCCGGAGCAGATCGACATGGAGATGAGCGGCAATGAGGGTCAGAACAATGCCAACAATGGCAGTGGAAACGGCGGCGGCGGCGGTAACGGTGAAGAGGAGCTCTCGCAATATTATCGGCCCTACGATGATCCCTCCTCGTCCGCCTCCTCCACCACATCGACGGCGAATCCCAACAACCAGCCCAATTCGACACAGGCGCCGGCCTCCGTGCCGCCTATACAGATCACCGCTCGCCTGCCATGGACGCCCAAGGTGAGGCAGAAGGACATTGACCAGTTCCTGGACATTTCGAGGAACAAGTTCATCGGGTACTCGCTGATCGGGGACCACGAGAGTCTGGCTGGACTGCCACAGCCCATTCACGAGGGCTTCAAGACGCTGCAGCGGCACATGTACTTGAGCCTGGCCGATATGCAGATCAAGAAGGAAGAAGACATTGCCAGGAACCCGATTTCTACGCACGAGGACGAGATCAAATTGACGCCGGCCGAGGTGCTGTACCAGGCGATCCTGCCCAACCTACCGCAATATATGATCGCGCTGCTCAAGGTCCTGCTGGCGGCTTCGCCCACCTCGAAGTCCAAGACGGAGAGCATTAACATAATGGCCGATGTGCTGCCCAAGAAGATGCCGCTGACCGCCACGCAGTCCACGAAGCTAACAGTCGACATGGGCCGGCACAAGGAGATCATCGTGAAGGCCGTGTCGGCCATCATTCTGCTCTACCTGAAGCACTTCAAGATCAACCACGTCTACCAGTTCGAGTTCATGTCCCAGCACCTAGTCTTTGCCAACTGCATCCCGCTCGTCCTTAAGTTCTTCAACCAAACCATCACCGAGTACGTGAACACCAAGAACTCCATTCCCCTGCTGGACTTCCCGTCCTGCGTCATTGGCGAGCAGCCGGACTTGAGCGGCGACAGTTTCGTTTACGGCGGAGAGATGTCCGACAAGCCTTACTCCTGGCGGAACGTCTTCTCCTGCATTAACCTGCTGCGCATCCTCAACAAACTGATTAAGTGGAAGCACTCGCGTGTCATGATGCTGGTGGTGTTCAAGTCGGCGCCGATCCTGAAGAAGACCCTCAAGGTGCGCCACGCCATGATGCAGCTGTACGTGCTGAAGCTGCTCAAGATGCAGACCAAGTACTTGGGCCGCCAGTGGCGGAAGTCGAACATGAAGACCATGAGTGCGATATACTCCAAGGTGCGGCATCGCCTGAACGACGACTGGGCGTTCGGCAACGACCTGGAGTCGCGTCCCTGGGACTTCCAGGCAGAGGAGTGCACCCTGCGCGCCTGCGTGGACCGTTTCAACCTGCGACGCTATCCGGAGGCAACGCAGAAGTGCGGCAACAATGGCACCGCCGCGCAGAATGCGGAGAATGCCCAGCAGTCAAACATGATCGCGGGCAACAATGGGATGGGCAATAACGGATCCGATGCCAATGGCTATGGGAACAATGGCGGCGGAGGCGGCAACAACGGCGGTCACAGTCAGCAGCAGCAGCAGCAGCTCAACGATTACGGCGTGGAGGGCGGCTTTCCCAGCGACGAGATCCTAACTCACTCGGACTTTGCTTTCTTCGGCCACTCGGGGTGGTGGGATCGCAAGGTCGAGCTGACGGACTACTTCAAGGCCAACTATGCGGTGTGGCTGGAGGAGGAAGTGTACAACAGTCAAACCGACTGGGATGCCCTCTAATCCTACGGGTGAGTAGGAGTGGCTTGGATTACTTGCCGACTGACCAATTTAGTTCTTATTTTTCACGGCAGCTCCTGCAGCAAGCGCATCTTATAAGCAAAAAGTTATTACCATAATTGTAAGCATAATAAAGATACATTGATATAATCCATGTAGCCGCGACATAGGATCCGAAGAACTCACTGAAATTGGCAATAAATTGGCAAGCCACGTCGGACTCTCATCCCTTTCCTTTCACTAACTTAAAAAACAAACTAACTAGCCTCAAGCCTGTATATTTAACTATTATATTTTATAATTTCTGTATTTATTACTTGTGTTGGCCTCTAATGAGCGAAATAAACAAATTCAATAGTTCGAAAACAAGTTGGGTTTCACCTTTCGGTTTTGTTTATTTTTTATTTGTGTGTTTTGTTTCGCACAAGAAAAAAATATATAGCGTTCTATTAGGTCATAGGTCTTAGCACTAGATTTAGATTTGGTATTTACAAGGTGCGCATACATATATAAATATATCCATTATATAGTACAATAACTCCTGCGACTTGGACTCCAACGCCCTAATTCCACATGTGACGTAATAGTAAACAATACAAGTGTGTAATAATAATAGTTAGCACAGCTAAATATATAATATAATATATATATGAATTCCTGAACCGGGTTACTTCATTTCACAATCTTGGCTACACAGAGAGACCATGTCACCACCCATAATAACTACCTTACTGCGAAAAATAAAGACTAACTAATTGAAAGTTGTACATAATATGTGTATGCCCGGGCGGGTCGATTTCTTTTTGTACAGAAAAGGTTACAGATTAGGCCGTGTGTTTTGCTTGGTTTTACCAAAGACCTTTTAATAACGAGATGAGAACCCGATTTATTCGGTTAATTCTAGAGCTAGCCCATTCTTGGGTCTTATGGGTATCATGCATCTTGTTCTTATGAGGGGTTTGGTTTAACCTAAGGAAACTATTTCAATTTATAGGATCAAACGTGGCTCTTTCTCCTGAAGGTAAACCTAATGCTGGTACAAAGTTGTAAGTTTACTATTTTTGTCAATGAAAAACCGAGACACCCGGTAAATGTGCTTACAATATTAAACCCTACTGTACAATGAAAACTAATTCAAACATATTTTGAACCATTTAACATCCGTTTCTCGGAACTTTCTAATTACAGGGATGCCTTAGGAAACAGCTTTTGAGTTGAAATCCCTTGAAAGGTGGCCCAAAGCTGGGCAGTAAGCCTACTTTCAAGTTTAATTTTATATGAATTACAACACCAGCAGCTTCTGTGGCAAATCCCTGCAAATCTACAATATATCCTTTCTCGTACACTGCCTTTGCCTTTCGTACTACTGCTCCATGGGACAGGCTGTGGGCAGCACTGTGTTGTTGTTACTCGGTCCCACATAGAGCACGAAGCGCTTCTGCTGTGGCGGACAGGCGACTGGGGCCGGCGCCGGGACCTCGCATCGCTGCTCAAAGTAGTGTACGATGCGCTGGAGCACGAACTTGAAGATCTTGTCCTTGGCTATCTCGCCGTTGAGGAATGTTATGTCCTTGCAGTCGCGGTACTCGCTGAAGTTCTTCTCGTAGTGCGGCCACACACACAGCTCGAAGTATCCCGTGACATCCGGCGGATCGTAGGTGCGCTTGCTGCGCCGCTCGAAGCACTTCTCGTATGGCAGATGAAAGTGGTACTTGAGGTTGCAAAGGGCCAACAACTCCGGCTGATTGAATATCATAAATCCCTCGACCAGGAGGAAGTTGATCTTCTTGTCTCTCTGCTGGGCTGCTATCTGGGCATTGATGCGCATCATATGCGCCGCCTGCTGCTGCTGCTGATGGAGCTGCTGCTGCTGCTGGGAATGATGGTGATGGTGATGGTGGTGCCGTTGCTGTTGTTGCTGATGGTGCTGCTGCGGAGCATAGTGGTAGGCTCCACCATTATTACCTTGCTTGTAGTAGTTAGCATTGTAGTTGTACTGCTGCTGGAATTGGAGGGCGTAGTGCTCGAAATTGGCATAGGTCACCAGTGGCCCCGGCGGCTCTTGGGCCACGTGGCGACCCTTGATGATGTTCGCAATGTCGTTAAGCATCTTGGCCATGTCCAGCGAGGTGATCAGTTCAAAGTTGATTGCATTCAGCGCTTCATTGCGCTGATGTCGCTTGTCTTCCACAGGCAGGAAGTAGTCGTCCTGCGAGATAAGCCGCACCTCACCGATCGTGTACGGTGAGTTCCACAGCGGCGCTCCACTCAGGCCCTTGAAGTAGTCGTGCAGGCTGTGGGCCAGCGTGGTCTTGCCGCCACAGGTGACGCCCGAGATTCCAATTACCAGCCACTGCGGCATGTTGCTATCGACTGATTTTGCTGCTATTGCTGCTGCTCTTCCCTGTTTGCCAGCGGAATCGTAGGCACGCCTGCCCGTCGTCTGATAACCTTTGCCTTTAATCGCGCTTCACCTTCAGGCTCCAGATGTGGTAGAAGGAGAACGCGGCGATGCCGCCGAGGAAGATCACCCCGAATACAGTGGGCACTATGAAGGCGTATTTCAGCGGTGGGAAGAAGAGCCGAATGGGATTACCTGTTTGGACAGGAGAATTGTACTGTGAGTTTCAAGTTAGCACAGATTATTATGAAATTTAAATACTTATTTGTAGATATAGGTCTGTCCACAAAGGCAATTGTATTGTATACAAAATAACTTTGAATAGAAATATATGGTATTCAAAACAATATTACACATGAAAAGAATCCATATCGGGGAAATGTTTTTCCTTACAAATATTCTATGTAAATATCATACATGTCTTTTCTCTCCGTGTACCGAATGCATTTTATTTATAGGGTGTTTCTTTCAGATAAGGTTTTGTATTAATAAATTGCAAGCCATTACAGTGGTTACGAATTGAAGTTTCTAATTGATTTCGACAAATTTTCTACCTGTTAAAGTTAATAGTTATTACCTGTGGTTGGGTAAAAGTTATTACTGACAAGAAAGGAAGCTAACTTCGGCAAACCGAAGTTTGTATACCCTTGCAGCTTACAATTG